>BGZK01001501.1:0-141154 GCA_005406025.1 Eumeta japonica | reverse complement strand
GCGAATGTGAAAAGGTCGGCAAGGGTTACTCTAGAAAATCCTATGTAGACCTATGGGTGCCATATTAAAAAAGGGTCAAATTTTAAGCACCCGAAACCGTTATTTGTGCTTATTATAATTTTTTTTTAGTTATACCTAGGCAATTCATCTATCTCACTTTTTAATGTCGTTAAAAAGTTAAGTAAGAACTATATTTTAAAATATATTTTCATATGACTTCGTGCCCGCTCATCGTGTTAAGAATGGGTTTTCATACATTTTCCGTCTACATATTTGTATGACAGTAATGACGTGTTTTTCCTCGTTTTTGTAAAAATACCAAAGCATTTTATAAGCAGATGTAATATACATTCCTTTTTTTATATTAATTTTGTCAGAAATTTTTCCTTAGTATGTCCTGAACAAAATAATTCACCAAAAGTTGGTATGAAAGCAATTTTTAATCAACATCCGTTCAGGCATAATTATTTTTAATTTTTCGCTGTGTGTGTGTTGATATTTAATAAGCGTTCGCTGTATTACTTTATCTTTAAAAATTTTTTTGGTCCGAAGATACACATAAAATAAACATGGGAAATGTTATTGTAAGAAATAATTGTCTAATTACTTTAATTGATTTAATTTCTGGCACTACATTACATAAATTATATACTACATGTATATGTACATTATCTATCTAAATATTTATCGTTGAAAACAAGCATCTCTTCACGTGGGAAGTTTTCACATCCCCACGGCAAATTCGAAAGACGCCTAGTAAAGTTTGGTTAACTATTTGCTGTAATTTAACTTCTTGTAATAGATTGTAATATCGTCCATTACATATTCATCCATCTAATAAATTCATCTATTTATAAATTGTTTCGGCAGAAGGGGTTCTATTTGAGTAATTTTTCATTAGACTGATATTTAAATCATATATTGTCGAAAATCAACTTTACAAACTCGCAGTCTTAGCCAAATTTTAATGGGCGAAAGTGTCTATAGTAAATTTTCAAAGTCATACTTCTTTAAGAGCCTTGTGGATCAAATTTTAGTATTTGGTTCCGTCAAAAGTCATCTCTTAGAATAACTCCTGAGAATTTATAGCTTGACAAATCTTCACCTAGTACGAGGGCAACATACGGGAGAAGGATTATATTACTATTAATAATTAAATTACTTTAATTATTATTTAATCTGTCATATTTACCATGTCTGTCATTCGTTTTATCGTTTTAATATCGCAATTTTTATCATCACACCGATTTAAGTTTTTTTTTCAAAATCGCGCCAAAGAAATGCCATTTCTGTCACGTCTATCTGAATTAGGGTGTTTTAATTTTTTTTTAATTTAATAAAGTTGAATCTGCATTGTAAAAAATAAAACTTTATAAGGAAAAAATAATTCAAGAATTTAATTTTAAATTACGCATCCGAGAAGTTATTTAAAACTAAAATCGATGTACAGAATTATAAATGTCATACAGAAAATTTAACAATTTACCCGCCTCATAAGCAAAGCAGTAGGAAAAATGAAGATTTAGAAGCTATAAAACCTTTCCACAAGAAATAATATCCCGAAAAGCTAATACGATAACACAAAAAAAAATCTTTACCGAAGGAAATATTAAATTCACCGAAGAAATATGACGCGAACAATGGGATCTATTGCGTGCGAATGTAAATCAATCGGCTGTCTATTTGATTTTCAATTCACTTATGGACAAAGGATCCCGATATTTGGCTCGAGTTCCAAGCGTAATTTAACGTCTCTGTAGTAACGCTGCTGTTAGTTTACGCGCACAATACAATTGAAAACTGCAACTGTACACATTGCAAGTTTTGTAAAAAATAAAAATATACGAGAGGCGGTAATGCCTTTAAGGAAGTCAAAAAAATGTATATATGTATATTGTGTTTTTTGTATCGCATTCCGTTTTGTTAAAATGAAAAAGTAAGAGGAATTGATGAGCCGTCTTTGGTATAAAGTTGTACTCATGTATGAGGAGCACGGAGTTATCACAGTGCGTGCAAAGAGAAAAAATTAACACATAATAGAAAACGCCGTATGCGGCTCACGTCTGTTTGTCTGCTAACTACAGCAATTTCTGTTAATAACTGTTCAATTCTTCATTTATAGGGTGAGAATTTGTGCTGTATTAAAAAGTGAAACATTTATCTCGAGCTGAAATTCAACTATATTAATAAATTAAGTAGGAGACAAGTTTGACACCGGTGCGCTTCCAGATAACTTCAACAAAAATGTGTATAATTGATGAATCTAAAAAATAATTCACGAAAGTCTTTATACACTGTTTGTTCATAATCTGCTTTATTTGTCGGTATGTCACGTTTTTAACATTTCATCAGAATAAATTATTGAGACTTAATTTTTGAACATTAAATTCCCAGATAATAACGGAAAATAAACAAATATACGTTTAGATGAACCGTGTGATTGTCCTATAATGAAAATTACTAAGCAAAAAAATGTTTTGCATAGTATAAGTTTTTCACTAAAACTATTTTAAAATTTACAAAAACTTTCTTGAAAAATAACATAAAAAATCTAACGTTTCGACCGAGACACGACATCAAAGGGCGGCTTGAGGAGGAGCAATATAATAATACTAAGGAATATCGTATAATTCCGATTTATTTGTGAGAAAACTAAATAGTTGTGACTAAATAAACCAATGTTGATATTTTATATATAATATCATAAAAGAAGAAAACTGGAAGTGACAGAATAGATTTTACGTCCACTCGAGCCAAGTCGTGAGTACTCGCTAGTACTAAACTTGATCCATGAACCGACGGTTTCATCCGCAAAAGCTAAAATCTCGACACTAAAGCTACTAAAATATAAATTCCTTTTGTTTCCCAGATATAACTTTAAAAATATTAAATTTTCTACTTCTTCTGTAGTGCTCATGAAAAATGAATGTTAATTACAAGCAATAACAACAAAGGAGGTTCATATGATCACAACTTAAAATTTGATTACTACATCTCACATAGTTATTGCTTTCAGTAATGTTATTGTATGAGATTTCAATCATCCTACTGTAAGGAATAAAATTTTTATTTGAATTTGAGCTGCTTTAACTTAAGTATTTTATGCTGTTGCAGTGAGAATAGGTAGCCTTATAGAAACCATATAGGTTAATCCGCAAGTGGTCCATGGCAAAATGTTACTTTTTCGTTCAAAGCTGACAGTTTTAACCATTGACCTATATCCTTGCACTGTGCTGATTTCGTTAATAGTAATCAACGCAGAAATCATAAATTATGAATTCATGAAGGCTAAAACCGCAGTTGGCAAATCGTTTCACAACGAAATGTCGAATATTGAATTCTTTTATGTATGAAAACTTTAATATTTTTTAGTTTTTCTTTCTTTTTTAATATTTCCACTTGATTCCGTATAACACTTTCCACGAACACAAATGCGTTGCGACGTGGAGCATCAAATCAAGAGCTATTCCGAGAAGCTTAACGCTTGGCAATCGTAAACGCTCGTTGAATTCGTCGAACTACTTAGCGATTCTGTCAGGCGTTGAATTACAAAGCGGGCTTGCGATAAGCCTAATTAATTATTGATTGTCAAAACAAACGAGACGTATTCGTCGAGACATCGAGTGTCTGAACAAGGTGAAGAGGTTCTTGATCAACTTGTGTGAAATTACACAAATAACCCCTTTTTATTTATATAAATAACCCCTTTTTGTATAAAAAAGCTGTGTTGTAGGAAGCAAAAAGTCGCCTATTATTATTCTTCCTATGCTATGCCAAGGTTTTGCCAATCGAAGAATGGTGGCTCTTGTAGCACCATATTCTTTTTGCTATTTTTTTATTTAACATTTCTTCTTTACCTTCGTTTAGTTCAGTCCCTATCATAATACGTGATAAACTATCACACACAGTTTTAGCCTCACACCGGATTCCTTATGGTTTTCTTTTTATTTTTATGACGGATGGCATTCCCGAGCTAAATTTGCAATCACGTCCATACCAAGCAAAAATTGATTAATCTACGGTGATTTTGAAGGATGGTGTAAAAGCATTTCGCCATGTCTCATTTGCCACTTCTATGAAAGGACGAACTAGAACCATTTATCCTTTGAATTAATTTCTTCTGTAAACGTCAAGGCGTTTAAAAAATTTTCAAAACGATGTTAACTCGTCTGGAACCTCATGCCGAATTCTGAGGGAGGAGGTTCATTGGAACAACACTAATAATGTCTTCGTTCAGATAATGCATAAATTAGCACATAGCATACATTATTCCAAAAAATTTAATTAACCCTTGTGACTTCAACATTGATCTTGATTTTGTATAAACAAAAAGGGGTTATTTGTCTGATTTCACACATGTTCATAGGGAACTACATTTGTAAACTTTCCGATATGATATTTAAAAAAAAATTGATAAGGTCTCCGGTCTCAGTACGATTTTGAAAGACAAGTTTTCATTAGAGCTTGACGTTTTTGGGTCCTAGGAAGCTACTCCAGCCTTTATTCGAGTTTTGTCTGTACGCACATCTATGTGTGTGTGTGTGTGTATGTTCCGCCTGGTAAATTTTGAGAAATCTCAATAATAATGCATTCAAAAAAAATTTTTTAATAAGTTTTAGACTACTTTGCCGATCAACATCAAAATCTAATTAGCTCTTATATGCAAACAGTGAAACATTTTTGAAAAAAGTTTTCGCATTCAAAATGGTTTTTCGATCGCTTCAGTAGGATACCATATTTCAATCAAAGTGCGACAGGGGCCTAGCGTCCTCAATTATTAAGTTGGAAGGTTGTAAATGATTACAAAAGATGCATTTTGCAAGGATTACAGTAGCACAGGACATGTTTTTTGAAAATAATAATAATATGTTTGATATTCCAAAAAAAAAAACAAAGTTTAGACTCATATTTTTTGGACTTTTTTCAAAGATTCTCAAGTATCTCAAAAACGAAAATTTATTTAAATTTTGACCGCTCTTCAGTATTAAAATTGTTTTGGCCTATAATCATAGGAATCGGTGAATATTTAATGACACTTTTGTGGGAGAACATAAAAGTACCATCACATAAAAGATTTTGAAGGAAGTTTTTACAAAAATTTACGTCATATTACACCTATACAGATATTTTTTTTGTTAGTTTATAAGTTTTGTGTTCTATACTGACTCAATATCTCGAGTCGTATATATTTTTTTTTAATTAATTGAAATTTTCAATTTTTGAATTATGAACTTTTTAAAATCAGCCATTTCACGATTTGCGACTTGCGTACGTGTACAGGAATTATGAACGGAAGTACCGATGTTGATTTATGATGACTAAGAACGTTAACTTTTAACTGGCTTTTATTAGCTGTATTTGCATTTATGTATGTATCAAGTTAACAGAATCTTAGAAACAGAATTTCACTCGCTTCTAATTGCTGGATGATCAAGTAAACTTGGCAATCGTTTGGAGTTTTGATGACAATAGAATAATATACTATCATTGAACTGATTCGATAGTGGAGCCAGAAGATAAGCAAAGAAACTCCTCAATGGAATAACATATCTTAACCTTGTCCGAACTAGTTGAAATTGTCTTGATGTTATATACTTTGGCCATGAGCGATTTTCTGAGTCGGACGATGAAGCCGGCACTAAAGCATTAGCATTGCATAATAAAACAAAGTATCCTAACCGCGCTTGGGATTTCTGAAATTTTCGTAAATTTATTGTACATACGGTCTACTGGGGCGGTGGTATGGAGTCAACTTGAAAATCAGAATCCCGTGTTCGCACCCAAGCCAAGATGAGAAACATACTAATTAATGGCTTAAGTAAATAAGATCATGTAACCCTCATCTCGGCACCAGCGGGCCTAGCATGACACCCTAGACAAGAGTCTCTTTATAGGACTGTCCCGTTCGCCCATCACTTTAGCGTGACAAGGACAGCCCTATAGAGATACTTTTGTCTAGGGCGTCATGCTAGGCCCACAGGCATAACGCCTAGTATTGTAAGTTTATTAGCCTTGGAAGTAGCCTACCACCAAAATTACAAAAATCTCGGTAGTAACTCATCTCTTTTTAATTACTTCACTAAAAAGTGAAAATATCAATACTTTTGTAAATAAGTAGGTACTAAGGTGGGCAAAAAGTAGAAAATAATTATTGAAGCCTGTTCGCTCTGTCTGTTCCAAAAGAGCCTGAGTACAAACCATGTTTGTAGTAAAGTATAACATTTGAATGGGGTGATGAGTAAACAAAATCGTTTATCTACATGTTTTCGAGGTAAAAGCGCTCCACGTTTTTACACTCAAATATTATACTTTACTACAAATATGGCTTGCACCCGGCTTTTTCGGGGTAAGCTGAGAGAACGGGTTCAATTATTTTCTGCTTTTTAGTACAATACCTTCCTATTTATAAAAGCGTGAATTTGTTCAGTTCTTTTTAATTATTAAATTTTACATATCAACTGATTTATTTCGGAATTGCTGAAACAATATTTATATTTTTAAAATTATGAACAATTTACGTATACTTAGTTAATTCTTTTGGTATTGATATATATATATAATAACTCAAAGAGCTCAGAACGTATTAGAACTATATTTTTGAGCTCACAAAACTTGAAAAAGAACAAACAACGGTCTTTTGAACTTGACGAGCTCAATAATTTACTCTTGAACTATAATTTACTTCACTCCATATTTTACTCTTTTTTTACTAGTTTATTCAATAGTTAATAATTTTATTTTTTAGCACTTTCAACTCGAATGTACAAAAGAAGTTTCAAGGATGGTCTGCAGGTTCAACGGTTTTTCATATTTTTTATCATGTAGAAAAAAACAAACGAACACTTAGTAAAGTAGATATTGTAGTAGAGTCATGTTGTGGTTATCTTGACAACACGTAGTGGACCAGCTCCATCGGCCAAGCACTGCACTGTTACAGAATATACACGTGAAGTAGTAGCTTCCGCTGTTGTGTTTCTTCCAGTGAGTGATAGTTTCCGTGGCCCGCTCTCCACTTCATTAGATATCTTATTCTTTCCTAGAAGACCGGAAACGCATTAATGACTCCTCTGACTTTTCAAATGTTCATGGGCGGCGGTGATCACTCCATTTCTGGTGAACCTCATGGTCAATTACCTTTGAATTAAATAAAAAAAATTTCCACTATTAATTGGTCTCTTTCTCAAACTTGCGTAATATTGGAAGAGTTGGCAATTTGACGTTACTTCTTACAAATAAATACTGTCTTTTCTTGAAAACCACAACATCGAAGGTATTGTTACAGGTATGCCAACCTCTAACGGGCTTATCGCAACCTCTTTATGTGATGGGTCTTCGAAAGTGAACTGTCTAGCGGAGGTACTTCTTATTTTATGCTACTTGTTCTCATTTCTACTCTTGGATATTTTCAAATGACTTCCATTTACTCTGCTGAATTGATAGTGAGCATGAAAATCATTCACGAGTTTTTCTCTCTTATCTCAACATATTTTTAGAAAGAAGTACATACAGTAAAAGATTTGAAAATATATCCAAGTTTAAATTAAAAAGTATTATTTTTATTTTTGAACGTATCTGTGCCTCTACGCATTATTCCTCGCAATATGATTGAGATGAAAACGTTTTTATTCCACTCAATCGTTGCGTGTGTCAATGTTTTTGTCGTATATGATTTAAGCTTGCTTTAAAAAATTGAAAACATTGAACGAAACGTTGTAGATTCCAAATGTTAAGAATTTGATTTTTAATAACGATTTTAAAATAGTCGTATTTTAAAATCGTAAAATATGTAAAATTCTACGTATAGCGATTGAGTAAAAATATTTTTACTGGTACCTTTTTAGATGGAATTGTGACATAAAATTTTTTTCACACATGCCAACATGTAGGATGTCCTCGGATAGATATTTAGGCATTGAGGATTCTATAGTGCATTTTCCTCTAAAGTATAAATTGCGGCTTATTATCAATCAAATTCGTCAACTTCATGCGCCCCTCTAATTTTTGAGCCATGAGCCTTAAGTATCTGAAAATAATACCAGCAATAAAGCTTCATAAATAAATGAAATGTCAATCATTTTGACTAAATTCAGTTTACCTTTTTTTTAGATATTCACAACTTCCAGTTGTCAATAGTAATAATCTCATTGCCGGCCGCAAAAGGTTCCACTCGAATAAGTGTCTATGCCCACACCATTTTAATTTAAATTTTTTTCAAATTAATTTACATTGATACGTCACTCATTTGATTTAAACTCGTGATATTTCAAATTTCACATCCTATCATTTGTGACTCTAGACGCGGGAGACCAACTCCTACTTCGACTGTTTTTTCCATTTATTTCTTGAAAGCATCTCTCTAACGACATCAAACTCTAAGTCACTATTACTCCAATTGTGAAACACTCTAGTCATCTACTTACGGCTTATACGTTTTATATCATCACGGCCAACAAATACGAGGGGTGTTGAATAATTTCGCGATATTGATGTGAAAACAATGAAAAACAGATGCAATTTTATTTATTTTTCGACACATCAAATTAAGATATACTAAGGCGGTATCCCTTGTTTAGTCGACATAGAAGGTCGACGCGATAATGATTATGGTGTCAAAATGTTCGCATTAAATTAAAAATGCAAATTAATAAAACGGACCCTTTCCTTCGTCCGCCTATAAAGGTTACCTTCATTTAAGTTTGATCAAATAAGATTGATTGACATGGAACTGAACTGAACTGATACCAGCACACCATAAGACATAAGACAAAATACCACACATACAAATAAATGTACTATCAGCCAAGAAAACAAGATCTGGTCGTTCCTTTTGGTCTTTGAAAAATGCAAGCTGATCAATATACCACAGTTCAGGGTGATGAACATCATCTGTTCTGGCATCGAATTTCTGTGATGACCGTGAACGCAGAGCCAAGATATTTATTTTCGTCGTTCGACATTTACAATTTTTTTCTATTTAATACGAATTTTGTGATACAATGTGCACTGTTTTGTCGACCTTCTTTTTTATGATATAAACAAATCTATATATAACCTAAGACGCTAGACATTGAAATGGGTTGATACAATTTTCAAATCTCATTTCAAATAAACAAATATACTCAACGTCTGTACGTCATTTTAAATGAACCATATTTTATTTTGTTTAACTTTTTCCCGGAACACCGGCTACTTCGTTCTTATCGTTATTAGTTTTAGCAATTTTTCTTTTCAAAAACTCTCGCTATTTATCTAATTTACTCATAATAAATGCTGTTCACACGAATAAGTTTTCGTTTTTTTAATAGTTATAAAAAGTGCGTAAACTTCCATTAAAATAACTATGTAAACAAGATCGTTATTTCTACAGAGCCGTAATCTCGCGGATTAAACGATATCATAAATTATTTATGCATAAAGCGCCCAGCCGAACTCCTTAAAACTTCTAGCAAGAAATGCATTATACCTCGTCTTTAAAATATTTCAAAACATTTTTAGTCGAAATGAATATTTTTGTTTTACTAAAATTAAACAGAAAACGCTCCGGTTTAACTTTCAGCTAAAAGATAAGATTTAAAAGGGGTTTCAGTTTACGTCGTACAATTTTTTATAACAAAATTGTTAAGTAGTCAGGTGATGGTTGATTATTAAAAATCTATTCATTCGATCTTCCCATCATCACAGCCTTGTTCGTGCTTTCAAGATTTGCATAGTGTTCTATAAGATTGTATACCCCGAATGATATATAAACGGAAACACATGTGTATGAAGGAATAGTGTAATATCGACTGACCCGCAATTAAAATAGTATACAATACAATGTTAAATTACTAACTGCCCACACTACAACTTGTGTGATTTTTGAAAAAAATGTTTGATGGATTTTACTTACGTGAGCGCTTTTTTTTTATCGAGGACTATGCTTAAAATAACCAACAATTATACAGGCTTCACCAGAATCAACTATCTCTAGATCTGCCAACGATCGAGACGACGAACGAGCAACCGACTATAATAGAAACTGCTTGTCAACTGTATCACTGTACGGTGTATTGAAACATCTGTTTCATAGATGCAGAACAGCTGCTAGGATTTTTAGGTAACATTATATTGATCTTTTATGAACTAATTTTTGGCTAATAGAGTAATAAAAAACTTATCCAGTAAGTCTTAGCTTAACAAACTTGAACGGATAAAATAGTGTAATATCTTTGCTACTCCTTTACGAACTGGTTCTAATTATATCAATAGTATATTACTCACAATGGGAAGAAAGTATAACTGTCTGTCGCGATCAACGTGAATCAACAAGACCCATGCAGGTACGCCATGGTCACCTTCCGCGGTGAGTACACATTTTTTTTCCGCATCTTGATGGAAAGTTCTCGATATCGGGGGAGAATAATGCTACGTTTTGTCCAGGTTCATACCGGGTTGGAAAGTTTGCTTCCGTCTCCGATATCGTCCCCGCCCGCAGATTGTTTTACCTTCGCATCGGGTGCCATAATCGCGCCGGCGGGAATATTTTACCGGGAACGGAAAACGATCTTTTCGCCTAGGTGTGAAGAAATGTGTTTTTACAGCAAAAAAAAAATGGTTTTCTTTAAAATAGGACCGGATTAAAACGATTCATCGATCCCGTAAACATTGTAAAGAAACAGTACATACTATATATATATGTAAAGAAAACATCTTTAGTGTTTCTTTTATACCCTGCCGCATAGAATTATGTCTCTGCCGCGTTATCTGTTGAAAAACATAAACTGTCAAAGAATTTTAGTAAATTTTAGTTTATTATAAAATTGTTGATATAAAATTAGATTAATGGACCTGAAATAAGGGCTTTTAATGTTGATTCTCTTATTTTCAGGTAAGTGAATGTTTGTTTTAACGCATAAATAATGTAATTGTTTAAGTCAGCATTTAAAGAATAAAAACTCTTATATTCAGAGAAACACACGTCCTTATTTCTTTTCTCAAACTAATGGATGAAATATCATTATATATATATATTTATACATAATGATAAATATTTTAAATATTTTTGAAATGAAAGGTGTGGTTTACTGTCAGTTAGCGGGGTGCATCGCGGCTAAGATATGAAATAACGTCAGTTGCATATTATCCTAGCTGAGATGTACCGCCCCACAATACCCGCTGATGGTGAAATACAACGTATGTATGAAATATAATATATAGAAATTATGTTTCTGCATTGAAAAGTTGGATATAAATTAAGATATCCTATTTTCAATCTATACTTTAAACGGAAAATATCTATGCAAACATGAAGACTTACTTCAATAAAACAAAAAATTTCTTTGGTTTTCTATCTAAGAGCGTTATTTTTTCAATTTTTTCCTCGTTAAGATAAAATTATCCGACTGCGTATAACTTTGTCGATATATTAAACTATAAAATAAACTTTTAAAATAATCATTACTTCTTATGTTAATTTCAAAATTGCTTACTGCGAAATCTAACTTTAGAACGTTTGAGATTTTCGCAGCAGCTGAAAGTACCTCGTCCGAATCCTTTTCGAAGTTCAACATATGTTTAAATTAACCTGTTTCATATGCCTCTATTCTGTTAATTTATTTCGATTTATGTGTAGTAGCTGTCCGCGACAGTCACAATACGCTCAATTATGACCGTTGAACGTGGTATTGTTTGTCGTACATTACCATTATTTGCATTTTAAACATTGATTACGTAAACACGTGACCTTAATATGCCAAATTTAAATTATAATTAGTTCTGGTTACTGAACAGAATTCCTAATATAAAATCATTATGAAATGCAATATCGGAAATTCCGATACCAAATCTGCTTATTCCGAAAAGTTGTACACGCGTACAATGGCGTTCAATGAAAAGTTTAAACAACTAAATACTTTTTTTGTAATGAACTACTAATCACTTCGAATATTAACGTAATATTAACTATACCACCAATATTTGCAACAAAATGGTTTGTTGAAAGTGATAATTTCTATCTAATCAGTTTGAAAGACTAAAAGAGGATAAGTGTATATAAAACTGCAAAAGTGAGAGCTAAAGAAATTGTCAAAAGAAAAAAGAATGTATCAAAGGCTATATATATATCAATCTTCTAAGATTCTCGTATAATTTCCCAACAAACCAAAAAATGTTCCGGAATATGACCACAAAGATCCGGCATGATTCCTAGACATCGTGTATAAATGTGATTAGGGACGATAATGGATCTCTTGAATGTAGAAAACCATATGAAGGAACATTGGAAGAATTATTTTGAAAGGGTTCTTCTGTTTGAGAATATAATTGCAAATGACAGTTTTTGCAATTGAGTATATAAACTTTGATGAACATAGTATTAGCATGAAATTTTACATATGGTAGAACGATGTTATGATTAACTTCGCTCCAGCACAAAAATGGGTCAGCTTAATCGGTGACATATTACACTCTCGCAGAATACAGACGTAAAGTTGTTGCGTTTCGTCCGCTGAGTGAGAGGTCTGGTGGCCTGCTCCCTCTGTCCATCGATTCACTTCCCGTTCATCAAAAAAAAAATATTATACTCAATATTGTCTGATAAATAAACTTAAAAAAAATATTTATATCATGTTACACATTTACGTTGGCTTGGAGTTTCTTTATAATCACTTTATCTGTCAGGTAAAGACAAGCGAACGATTCACTAACAAAATAGATCGGCGATAATGTAACTTCGTGACCCCTGGGGTCGGCTGACGTTAATCTCGAAGGCCCATCGTGCAATAAGACAGAGTATGCTATGATTAAAAGCTATTTTTGGTATCAAAATAAATTCAAACATAGTTAAGAAAAATCTAATTAATTTAATTAATTCTTGGGTTAAAATCGGTTCTTGACAATTTGCTCAAGATCTTGAATCAATTAATGTTTGATTTAGTTTTTCGATAAGAGGAAAACAATAGTGTTAGAATTCAGTTTTTTTAACATCTTTTGAAAAATATTTTTTTCTTAATTCGAGTTATTCTCTTAAAGCATTTTAATTGATTTCTTTGTAACGAGCTTCAAAAACTATTATTTTATATTATATGATAACTTAATAGACAAACTCTTAAATTATTTAAAAAAACTTTCTTTGAATTATCGAATTACTTTCAATTTGAGTACAAAAGTCTCGATATACGAAATTAAACGTGTGTAAAAAAATATAACCTTTGCGTATAACCTTTACACGCCATCGAAATAAAACTGTTTTTTGTTTGAGGCTGTTACAGACATTAAAACTAAGCTAAAAATAACAAGTGGTATTAGAATTTAACAGCATAATGCGGGGTCGGTATAATAATTGTTTCATATGAAAAATGTAGAAATCCATTACATGCATACCCAGGTGGAAGCTCAGAGATAGCTTATAGATATTAATAAATATCTATGTTATACAATAATATAAATTTAATAATGTAGCTATATTATAGATATTAGTAAAACAATTTATTAATAGCTTATTTACATGCAACAGATAAAGAGATCGCTCGATATAAAAATCGAACAAATATATTCTATGTCCGCCCGGGAGTAAATTAATAAAATAATTTTTAATGAAGATGTTAGGTATTTACATATCAAGTTACCATTTTAGAAACCTAGCTAATTTGAATTTGAAAGAACCTGGTTTGGTTCTAATTAATTCTAAAATCAAATTAATAACGCGGAATTCGATTATAGATTTTAATGAACGTCACTGGCGCACGAAAAAAGGATTTCGGTTGTCGTTCGAATCACGCTCAAAGAAGTTACGCTTGAATATTTCCACCACCACACCGAAGTGTCTTCATTTTTATACCAATGCAAAGTCACCACAGCCACTGGACCACTAACGGCACAATCGAGAACTGTGATTATCGAGCACTTTCAAACGAAACCCTTTTAACTATTCACGATTCCTATTAAGACGTAGTACAATATCAGGGCACGTAAATTATATAACCCTTCGTCGTGCTGTACACCGGTCGACTATACAAACCGGGCTGACGACGTCGACCACAATACAATGTATTACTGCAGGTAGATGTCTACTTGTTGCACACTCGAGCTCGAAGCCTGAAAGCGCACACAAACTTTCAGCCAGCGAGGCTGTGTGCTTCAGTCGAGCTTCGTCGGTCGCGAGTCGAAGACGCGTCTCCGTCGTCGGCGAAATACGCCCGAAACTTTCGACAGCTTAGTATATAGTGTAACATAGTAAGCGAGCTTTCACACCGAAAGCCAGGGATGATAGATCCTCGACGGGATCGCGTTTTGAATTGATTGTGGAAATGAACTGATTGGTTTTTTTTTTTAATAAAAAAATAAATAAATGAAGGGTGGCGTGCGCGTTTACGAATTACATTAAAAAATATATAATTGCATTATAATATCGAGGATGGAGAGAGAGAAGAATTGTTGAAGGGGGATATTTCGCGGCGCGCAGGTTTTTGGAACGCGGGCGCGAAGTCATCAAATTTTCAGTACAGGTGAGTGGTTTAACACAGGAGCGAGCAGGTGTCTCTGTAGGAAATTTAAATGGCGTTTTGCTTACTTCGTCCTTGACTTCGAGTTTATCAAGATATTGAAGTATATTTGACGTCGACATGTATCACTGTTGTTTGATGACGAAAAAAAATTCACTTTTAAAAGGCAAAATCAATTAATAAATTGTATAATATTGAATTTATTAGCTGTAGTTCCATTTATTAACGAAATTCAGAAAATACGTTCAAAATATGTGTCAAAAAATAAATTTTATTTGTAAAATTTACTATAATTTATGTTTAAATTTTACAGTGCTATTTTTAAAAGTACAATTTTTATTTTTCTCAAATATATACTGTGAGTAAATCCCCATGTAGATTTACAAATAAATGTCTTATTTTAACAATATCATAAATGCGTTTTTATCTTTTACTTATTTTATATATACTATTTAACACCATATTCATCTAATTTTGTTTTTTTTTTTGGCATTTTTCAAGGTTAGGCACTTTAGTATAATTAATATTTGGTGTAATTTATGAAAATAACTATCTACATAACAAAGAGCATAATTTTTATATAAACGATTCTCAGAAATTTTGTTATGACTTTTTTCAAATCCGTACATTTAAAAACATTAAATCAGTTTTAATTAATTTCAAAAATATAAATCAACGAATACGCAAATCGCATACACTTGACACTGGACGCTTCTGGAAATTAAAACTTACATCATATATTTAAATAACTGTTCTCGACTATTAAACTTACAATTAATTGTTTGGCTGGATTAAGTTTATTTTTTTATTGTTATTTTTTTATTACTTTAGTCTATGATATTTTATTTGTCGCAAGAAAATTTTCACTCAATGATTTTTATGTTTTTCTCCTTTATTTGAGTAAACAACAAAGGTATCAAGACTTCAATGAGCACTTATCTGACATAGCCTACCAATTTTGGTACAGAGAACTCAACCGTGGAAGAATTTATTCCCAAAACCACTGAGATAAGTATACGCGAAGTTCTTTCTCATACGAATAAAATACATTTTTGCTGCCTACATACAGTTCTCGAACATTGGATGGCTTTGCGTCATTTTATATTTTTGCCGTTCTAATGGATGAGTTTACTGTGAAACATTTTTGAATAATCTGAAATCGTTATACTTTAAATATACAAAATGAGACTTACAAATATGGTTCAAAAAGATCATATCGTAATTATGAAACGCTTAATTCATGCTTTTATTCTAGGGCAATGCTTAACCAGGGGGTGTTATTTTAAAACAGATAGTGCCTGTTTAATTTCATAGGTGTAGTTTGGTTTTGTAAACAAGTATTGTCTTCTTAGCAACGAATAGTTGTTTTTCAAATATCAAAGAAATAAAACGTTTCACATTTTTAGTTACACTTACGTATGGACAATGATTATATTAATTTTTCAGGATTTGTTTGTATTATTTCTAAAATAAATAAGTATACGTATAGGTCATTATTACATTACACTAGTCATATGCAGGCATTGCAAACCCATACAACTGTTTATTATAAATGGTGACCTCTCATTAGCGCCAGTTGTGCCAACTAGTCGAACCACAGTACAGCCGCTTCAGTGTTTTACGTGCTGCTTCTATAAAATCTATCTTGACGATTAGCATGCATCTTGCTTGGTCTGACCAGCGACAAAGGAAATCGTGAGCAACATTGATGCTATAAAGCAACTAAGTATTACAAATAAATGGACCTGCAAATTCATAGTGTATTAAGCACTTGAATTCGAGTGTATACAAATTTGCATGTGCATCTCCAAGTACGGAAGTTTTGCGCGACACGATTATTGCATCAGTTAATGACGTCATCGTGAATAGTGGTTATGTTAAGTTGTACCGGCGAATCGGTTCATCATTTTGATGATTTTCTTCCGAAAGAGGTAATAGTTGCGGCACCGATCAAATAATTAGGATTCAATCGCTCCACGGCAGAAAATATACTCCCGCGATCTTTTTATTTCAATATGAGCGATTTAGAACTTGAACCTTCCTAGCTGACCCAGTGCAGGTTGACATCTGCAAACGACAGTTTTAATTTTTGCTATGACCATGTCCGTGACAGACGACTTGATGTGGTCTACGACAACAATCGTAGTTTTACTTCTTCCTAGAATTTTAGGATAAGAAAACTGAGAAAACTGTTTATTTTCATTTCCTTTAAAAATTATTTTTCTCTCAGGAACAAATCGATTATCATGGTTTTCTACACTAATCGACGCGGCTTTTAAAGAGGTTTAGAATCCATTCCGAAAACAGTTTTTGGAAGTGATACCATCCATTTAGTACAATCGAATGAGAAACGCTTCTAAAAATTGTTTTTTTATAATTTTCCACAAATTATTATTGCACTTCGTATCTAATGAAGAGTTCAAATTTAATTTTTGACTAGTTATGTATATCAATAGTTTTTGTATATCAATGACATGAAAATTGATCTCAATCAGTTATCGCAAAAATATAGAACGTGCATGCGCATACACATGTACAGATTCTAATACTGAGTGGTAGTGAGTTATGGGTTAGAGGGTTCGGCTTCGACTAAGAAGGCACCGTGTCGAATGTCGATCACAAGCGAATCGATCAACGAATTTTTAACTTAAATTAAATGATACCACACCCTCTGTGCCCAGGAGAGCACGCTTAGCCCTTGACGTTTTGATTGTATCGGAGAAAACATTAACAGTCCCTAACCTTTACCGATCTGGTATGGAAGCCATGAGGTGTTAGAACTCCTAGCCTTCGATCTGGAATGAATTAAATGTGGGTGGGTGTACCTCAGCATAATGAGACAATTTAAAATCTGATATAGCACCCTGATATCATTTTTAAAAATAGTGGGATTTGTTTAATCAAATCTCAATATAAAACTATAAGATGAAAAATCTTTTATTTTAAATTTTGAAGATAGTAAATTTTCTATTCCTTTTTATTTTCGTTACTGTTAAACCAGAAACAGTGTAAATTTAACATAAATAGTACTTATAATTTAAAAATTATAGAGGCGAGGTTGTTTACTATACGACAAACAACTAAATAAAATTAACTGACTTCAGTTAACATCTTAGCCTATTTATTTGCAATAAATAAGTTTAATAATAAATTTGTTTATTTCGAGTAAATATCAAAAATCAAATGAAAACAAGTTATTATTAAAAGAAAAGTAGATATAATAAACAATATTTATGAAATGAGTGTTGATGTGAACGCAGTCTTATCACAGAAAGGTTTTATTTATATTAAACTGGGATCAAGTCGGATATATCGTATATTAGGGTCGATAAAGCCGTTATCTGTAAAGGCTCATGCATATATTATGTACTCTTAAAAAAACCCTAAAACGGCATAGATTGCATTCCGATATCAATCACGATAAATATAATGACATTTATTCAATAAGCGTGGTATCTTTTTATTGAGTTAATAATAGAACATTACGATAGAACGTATCTCAGAAGATCAATCGAGCATACACGATGTAGCAGCACACGGGAAACGGACATTTAGATGCATCACAATACTGTAGGTGAGTGGGAGACATTTAGGATAATTTACGAGAGAATTTAAAGACGATTTTTATTTAATTTAAAGACGACAAGCAGCCTTAGGAATGATTCTCGGTTTCGTTTGATTGAATATCGGTGTGAAAAAGTATGTCAAAATAACATTTAACGAAATGTTTTAATCAACAGTATTATATCTGATATTTGCAGCAATGCTATAACGAGCTCTCGGATATCTCGTACGATACATTTTGTGTATCTATATATAAATATCATATCGTGAGAGAGTCGAGCAATGAAATATGGATTGCAGGTTTCGTTTCATGTATTTTTTTTTTAATACGACATGGGATATTGAATGAAATAACCCGTGAAACGCCTTCCTTCGTTTTTAATAGTTCTGGATACTACTGATAATTGAAATAAATTTGAAAATGCTCATTGAAGTGATTGGTTTAACCCGCGAAAATTGGGAAATATTCAAAGAATCGCTTCGGTGTTCGACTGTCTATATGTTTATTTGATTGTGGTAGTTTTTTTTAATAGTAATAATGAATTATTACTAATAGATGAAATCGATTAGAAGCGTTCATAAAACACGACGACCACAACGACATCATTTAAATGTAATATTTCTACTACATAATAATGAAAATGTTGAACTTGGGAGTTTCTAGAAAAACAATATAAGCATTGTAAGCATTAGACTCGGACGGAGAACGAAATGAGAAGCAATGTTGCTATTTTTGTATACAAAGTAACTGTCACTCATTTCAAACCTGAAATATTCCTGTGTGATTTTCAGTATTGACACACTATATTAAGAGACGGGTTTGAATAAAGGCCAGCTTTTATTAAATTTCTCACATTTAACGTATTAATATTTTGCAAAATTAAAAAAGAACTCAAACAAAAAGTAATGTACATGTAAAAGTTATTGAGACCACTACAACAAACAGTTAATTAATACTTTTTGTTTTACCTTTTTCTGTAAAAACAATAAACCTATATCTACACGCAAACAATAAACACTCGTAACATACTGCAGTGTATATATAGGCTATGTATTTAATTTTATAGTTTGCCGACGCTAAAATAGACTGACTTACGCGTAAACATTTTTTGGCGTTTGGATATCTTTTAGAGTGATGCTCTTTTAGCAGATGTTCATCGGTCGAGATTCAGTAGAAGCGTCTAGATACATGAGCCCCGGTGAAATAATTATTTACGTATTCCTCTACACAGATATCATCAGTTGTCTGTGTCGGGGTGAATACCTTGACATTCTTGGTACTGTTACATATTCGTTCATCTGGTCGAATATAAACATCGAAAATAGGAGATATTTTATTCACCATTTTGTGTTGTTTTGCATACCGCGCGGATAGTCAAAATTAAATGTTATAAGAAAAATTTTTCGTGAGGTAGAAAATATAAGGACGTATTTTATAGTCTTTGCCAACGGCTTCGCTCGGGCAGACATCGAATGATTTTTTTCAGTCGGCCCATCACCCTGTGATCTCGAAGTTGCTGCTACTTTTCATATTATTCCTGGCTCGACTTTTGATTATGGTTCTGGTCCCAATTTAGATTGCATTTCTTTTGAAAATATATATAAGTCACATGTGGCCATAAAATGGATTCTTTGATCTTTTATATCCATTGATGACATTATCAACCATAATCCCGACCTGGGTGTGTCGCGTATGTGCGTGATGGAAAGGTAGGTAAGGGTCGCCCAAGAAAATCCTATGCAGACCATACTGGTGGCATATTAAAAAAGGGCCAAATTTTTAGCACCTGAAACCGACGAGCTTGCATGAAAAGATTGATGGAGGTCAGTGAGGCGAGAGAGATATGCAGAGATCGTACCATGTGGAAATCTACAGACTCTGCCTGCCCTTCTGGGAAATAGGCATGAGTTTATATTATTATTATACATATAATGAAACCTTGGAACCGGAAAATCAATATTACGACAAATATGAAAACAAATTTAATAAGCAAACGCGTGTATAGTTCCAGACACGGTTTCGTGCTACCGCAAATAATGTCTGTTATTTATTGTCCTTTATGTAACTCATTTATTAATTAATTAACATCATATATGTGATTTCAGGTCTGCCTTACCCTAACTGCCTTACTGTCACCGAGGTATACGCTCCCGCATTTTTTTATTTCAGATCGAACGGTCTGGACTTTAAACCTTCCGCGCTGGCGCAAGTGCGAATTCAAGGCCGCTGATGGACCCTTTACATTATGCAACTGTTGTACCAATGTATACGATCGTCGTATAGATCGATACGACGGTTGTATAATGTAAAGGGTTGTCGTATGCAACCGGTCGATGGTCGTACTAATCGCACGGTCGGATCTCGACAATTTTCAACTTGTGCGATTCGTACGACGGTTTCACAATGTAGATGCTGGTCGGTATGATTTGTAGGTATTAATTTTAGCTTCTTTGGAAAAGGTCGGTCGTGTCCTACAGAACGGAGAACGGAAAAAAGAGTTTTTTGAAAGAATTCATAAATACATATAAAATTAATTCTTGTTTGTGGAATATTAAGAGTTCGTCTTATGCAAATAAAAATTTAAGAATCTGACTCAATTTGCGACAAGTAACAAGCCCACCTATCACATTAATATTAAAAAGATATTTCTTTTTGTTTGTCTTTATTATTATTTATTGTTCTTATTTTTTATTTAAATAAAAAACTCTATTTTCTTCAACAGCCAATTTTAATACTTTCTTAGGGGCTGGTTTCGCCATTCTCTGCAAACTTTAAAAGGGGGTACATGGAGCCATAAGTTTGAGAAACCCTGGAATAAGCCAATGTGAGAAAATGCTTTTTTTTTCTTAAGCCAATCCTTGATCCATTGGTATCTTTTTTTACGTACTAAGTATAACCGCCATAATTGCTGCTAGTTTTTTACGATCCGTTCCGAAGTCGTAAGAAGAATGAGCCAGTTTTGTCGCAGTCGTTTTTCGACGTGTTGTATAAATGTAAATAACGTACTCTCCGCGAAACCCGGAGTCGGTGGCTTAATACGCCTTAAGTTAAAAACTCACACTGCGTCTATTCATCGCAGTCAAGCTTCGAACCCAGTATTTTCTGATTCAGAACAAACGCTCTTTATCACCGCCCCACAACGGTGCCTCTCCTTTTGATGCGGGACTTATACTGGATCACGTATCGGGCCGTTCAACATCGGCGTGCGAGGTGTAAGACGATTTTTAAGGGTCCCGAGCCAAAATGACGAAACGGAACCCTTATAGTTTCGTCATGTCTGTCCGTCCGTAAGTCACAGGTATTTTACTCAAAAATGACAAGACGTGTATTAATGAAATTCAAAGTATAGGTGTCTTGTGTAAGTTGCTCAGTTTCGTTGTTAAATAATAAAAATAAATATTTCTAAGGGGGAACTCCATAAATGTAACAGAAGTTTAAAACATTTTTTTCAGCAAGCATCAACGTGTGGCACAAATTTCAACAGTTCTTAAAAAAAAATTTTTCTAAGCATTTTTTTGATTAATTGAATATTTTCGGAAATAATCGCTCCAAAAGTAGCAGAGATTTTGTCCCCGCCGACCCACCTCTATTTTTTAAACCGTAACTTTAAAAAATATGAAGAAAATTACAAAGATAACGTTTAATAAATACTTTCAATGAAAATTATTTTTATCACGGTGGGATTTACCGTTTATGAGTTATTGCCGAAAAACTTGTCTTCGTTAGTGCTATGAACATATGCTTTTTGCTTGAACACTTTAGTTTACATTAGTTTAAGAGTAATAAGTTGGCATACCTATTTGTTTATTTAGTTATGGGTGACTAAATTGCTTTTACCTGTAACACGTAGGAAATATGGAAAAAGTGTAACAACGTAGTTTTTTCATCTGCAGCACATTTCTTTGTAGTAACTGCTTCGGAACCCTACAATGAGCATGGTCCGACATGCTCTTAGCCGGTTTTTTATTTTTACTATCTTTCGGCTGCCACGTAATCTTCTAGATGGCTGCGGCTGGTGCTTTTTAGCGTCGAGCTGTTGGATCGATACGTACACACACATTGGTAGGTCCGGTCCGGTACTTTGTTCGGTGAGATATCGAAGATCGACTCCTTGAAACTTTGTACGAATTCTCGAGGGAAGTACCACTATAGATAGGTGCTGAAGTTCGTATACGTGAATGCACTGCAATGCATAAATAATAAATTTATTATGAAGCAATGGTGGAATGAATACATACAGAGTACTAATAATTACAACTATGTATATACCTAGATATATGATCACTTAATCACTTTTACTAAAAACTCATAATTTGTTTATAACGAAGAATTTAAAAGAAAAGATGTAGATTTCCGATTGCGTGTACTCAATTTATGAAAACGATCATGCGATTGTGTTGAATGATCGTGTCTCATTTACTTTTAAGAGTTTTGTGCTTATCTTATACGCCTTTTGAATTCTTGAATTCAAAAAGATTTTTTATTTTATATCGAAAAGGAGACAGTTTAGTGAAGTTTTTTTCAGATAGGCAAATTGTGTTTGTATTTGTGTGATAATACATATTTTTATTTTTACCATTTTTTTCCTAAAACGGCCTCCCCATCATTCGTGATTCTGTTGGTATCGACTATAGCGACCACCAAACTAGTAAAATTCGTATACATCCTAACAATATTTGTTATTTGTAGCCACGCTCTCGAAAGCGACTCCAATGACTTAGGTAAAGATCTGTCTGTACACAAATCAAAAAATCGATCGGGTATCGACATCGAAATATCATTTATGAAATAAATCGTTTTCCACAATTAATGAAGTGCCGATTCACAAGCTACTGAATCCAAAAAAAAAAGAAACGTAATAAATTAAATATAGAATTAGGCTTGTCTTATTTTTATAAAAGCTCTTGCAACCAGCTTGGTCTTTCGCTTCCATGAGAACGAGATAATGGAAACCAGAGCTGTCATAAAACTCTGTATTTACGTATTGAGAAGGGATAGCGCCCCTCATATTATAGCTAAGCCTTGGTGTTTAGAGGGATCCTGCTCTCTGATTGAGCACTGTCCACACATATGTAACAGGTTTCAAATGCGCGGCCGTCAGAACTGTAAAGGTATTCACCGCCGTGAACGGTCGGAAATGGTAATTACCACTGAAACAGTAAATAAAATCGACATTATCGTTGTCTGTGATTGCCGTTTGAACATGATGGAGTTTTAAATGGTAATAAATATTTTCTCCGAACATGCTTTTAACATTATACACGAATTACAATTTTTTCATTTGGCAATGAAAAAAAATTGTGTGCTCGTCAGTTGCTGTGTTCGCTCATTATAGACAAAAAACACTGAAGAGTAGTTGACTCAAAGGAGTATTTGAAGCTTTTGATTCGTAATTTAAGAGAGTTCTTACGAAGTTTCGTAATAATGAACAAAATATGCACACCATCTTATGAACCATAAAAAAGAACAAAAATGATAAACCTTGTACAAGGAATGCTTAGACGAAATTATCGATTGGAAAATGAATGCTACTTTCTTCTGGAAGGTATAAAGTCTGTCTGTTAACTCGTGAAGTGAAGAACAATAAACAGTATATGTCATTAATATTATGCGCAAATCGAGCGACAAAATCAAATGAAATTATTTGGCTAAAAAGTAAAGTTTTTTTTCATCAAGACAGTAGTTGGATTCAGCAATTTTGAGTCTGTATCAACCAAAAAATCTCATCTCTGTGGACAACTGTATTTCCTAAGCAACATTGTTACATTTTCTCATATGTTATTAAAAATACAGCTCTGGTATTTAATGAGCACCTAGTACCTACGCACATTTTTTTTCAACTTAATCTAAAAGAACATTAAAATGAAAGCTTTTACAGTTTAATGTATAGAATTCCTTTAAAAAGTCAGTCATAAATTTCATGTAAATTGTGATGAATTCGTGCTGATTTGATGATTTCAACATAATATCTTAACTACGAAGTTAGAAACAATTCATTTCTTCGTTTATGGAACGAGAGTAATCTACCTTTCAGTTTTATAGTAATATCATTAAATGACGAACAATCTGGATTATGATAACAATCATAATTGTTATTATAATCCGTCATATAATGATATTAAATGATGAATTACACTATGTTTATTTTAACCTCGCGTCTATTTCCTAGAAGGGTAGGCAGATACTGCAGATTTCCAAAGGACACGATCTTTGCGTATCTCTCATACTTCACTGACATCCATAACTCGTTTTGTGCAAGCTCATCGGTTTTGGGTGCTTAAAATTTAGCCCTTCTATAGTATATCACCAATTGGATTGACCTGGGAATTTTTAAGGAGACCCTCGCCGACCTTTCCCTTACACACATTTGCTTTAAAGATTTGCGTTGTTAGTCTACTTTCAATCAAGAATTACCACATCTCCTAAACCATACCGGTTATTATTCCTACATCTATTTCTCAGTAAGGTTTAGCTGGGAATGATCTAACATATGAAGATATTAGAACTTAGTGACAGACTAGTGTTTTAGGTTCATACATTAATTTCAATTCAGAGACTATAACTTCTGGATCATTTCTATGAGGGATATCGAATTAAAATATTTTTGAAGAATATAGTAAAATAATTTCGTATTCCATTATATTGAATACGAACTTTATAAATTTAGAGTTGTAATCTAAAACCCGAATTAGACCCATTAATATCTTAAAACTACTTAGCGGTCGTTACATGAATTCGTAACAGTCGCAATGTGACAAGCTGGCTTTCGCCTTTAGCTACGGAATTACTTTAAACAATGAATACTGAATTTTAATCAGCTCAGAACCCTCCCGGGTTTAGTCACTCCGGGCGCTCTCGGGCCTAACGCTCAGCAATTAACTGGGGACGGAATACAAAGAGTCGTCATCCTCATTTTTCTGCAGTCTATTTAAAGAAGTACCGCCGAGATTACCCTTTTTATTCCACGAGTTTTAACTATGCGAATGCAATACGGCGCATTCCATTATGCTAATAATTTATTATTCAGATCCTGAAAATATTCACAGACGCTTATTATATATAACAAATTGCGTGTATACGTTCTCCCCGTGTTAAAAACGTAGCGGATAACGGCTGGGGAAAAACTAAAATCGATAGAAGCGCACGCTGCGGGAGAAATGTTAGGTACGTTTGTAGGGGGCGCTATTGTCGAGTACAGTGCGTATTCGTTTTGTACATGTTTTGTGCCTACTTGTTGACAATGAGAAAAATATTTTTGAAATATATCGGATGAAGTTTACTAAATAAAAAAACTCCATCAACATTTCGCTCAATTTATCTCTGAAGTAAGGAACAATTGGCCGCTGAAAGCAGAGCGAAGGTATCGACTAATTAATTGCAAATCACTACCCGTTGTTCAGAGTAAATTTTGGTGAATCGTTAGACATTTGCCGGCGCTTGCCACAAGGACTAGAACAATGAGAGGGTCTAACGAGCGTTTGGGTGTTTCGTGGTTCGCTTCTAATTGCGTGCGGTTGTTGCTCCAATACAACAACCCCTCAATTATGTTAACAAGACCACCTCACTATTATGTCATTATCAACTACAATCAGTTTTGACGTCTATTTTCAGATCGCACTTCTCGTATCTCATTCGAATTAATTTTCATTGGTATATCATATCTTGAGGTAACTTACGTATCACAATTCTTGTGAGATTAGCTGTAAGGTGGTGCAACGGCTTCGCCTTAATGAAATTCGGTCTGATACATAAAGTTTTTATCGCAACTCAACCCCCTCCTCATTCACCGGACCACTCCCACTGCAGCCCTCGTCCCTTACTCCACCACTTCCATCACTGCCCTCCCACACTATAAACCTCTTTTCAAACCCCTCTTGTAACTTTTCGAGCTAGAACTTTGAATGATGATAACTTTTTTTTATAGCATAATCGAGGAACAAACGAGTACACGAGCTACCAAACAGTGAATAGTCACCGCTGCCCAACATTTATCCTGACATCCAACTTAAATTAAATAAAACCAGATTATGTTACAAATCAAGCTTTATCTACCCGTGGAAACCATATTAAATTTCGTTCAGTGATTGCAAAGATGTGTGTAAATATAGGTACAGACATAAAATATTTAAAAATCGCTGTTTTCTCTTATATCATCTTTTTTATCGTTTCCTCTTTATTTTACATACACATCTTCAATATACAGACACTCCGGGTTCTATTATTTTATTAGTTGTACGTTCTCGATGGCCACCTATTCGGTTTATTCTGTGACTCATGTTTGTTCACTTGATATTACATTCTTTCTATACATTGTATTAGGGCACAGCGTATTTATGTTTTCATTAAATCATTCCTTCCACCATTCGTCGACACAAGAAAATGAAGTGCAGACTAGACTCAATCACACAAGCATAATCGGACATGCTATTGCGATATTTGACACCCATTTTTTTTTCCAAGGATAAGCAATATAGTACCTCAGTGTTCCGCGGCGCTCGAAGCGCCTTATAGCGGCCAGGTCACCTAATCGATTTATCGAGGGCGTTTACGTGCAAGTAAAGGGAAACGAAGTTGGAACTCTGAATTTTATGTTTGTCAAGACGTATTGATATATGAACGAAGTCTTAAAAGTATTGATTTCTAAATCAATTAAGTATTCAATGTGAAATATTTTATTTAAGCTATTAACGAAATTGATTTTTTTTTATTTTGAATGTGCTCTGTTCTTGAAGACCTCTTTGTTAAGGTTCATTGGGAATAGTTATTGATGATAATTCATTCGTAAGTCCAATCATACATGATAGAAAATAGTGCATGATGTGTACGGTAGTGGAATACTAGCTATCAAGATGGTGCCGAGTTTATTTCCGGTGAGCGGAACGATGAAGGAAATCAGCGGCAGGAATGAGATTGAACAGCCCTTCAGATGCTGAATTCACTAACTTTGCTTTTACCGCTGGGTAATACGGATTTTTAATATTGATATAATTACGGATACGGTAAATCGGATCTCTGCTGCCAACAGCTGATGAGACTCAAGTAAGAAGTGGAGAAGAAACGGCCGGAATAGGTCAACAGAAACGGTGTGGTTTTTCACCGTGATAACTCCAGACTACACATATATTTTTCCACTCAGTAAATATTAAAAGAGTTTGATTAGGAAGCATTAATGCATCCAGTATGTAGCCCTGCCATGCACCCTCAGATTTTCACCTCTTGAGAATTCTATAGTTGTCTTAGGTTAACATCAAGAGAGGATTGTCAAAGCTACTTGTCGCAGTTTGTTGATCAGAAGTCCCAAAATTTCTACAGCAATGGGATTATGTCACTACCTACAAAATGACAACAAATTGTTATATATGTTTTATTATATATGTATATATATATATATATATATATATATATATATATATATATATATATATATATATATATGTAATGTTATATATATATATATATATATAATATGAATTATAATTAAATGTTAATAAAATATGATGAATTCTTGAATTTATATATGAAATACAAAAAAACTTTTCCCTAAGCTACCGTTGGTCACAAGTACCTCAAGAATGGAGATAATAAAAACTGCATTAAAAGTTAAAATTGTAACAAAATAGGTGAGGTTCAGATGGAATTGGCTCACAGTTTTGTACTTGACCTACATTTTGTATGTTTATTTCTTCTCTCTTAGGCGTTAGAGAACTGGCATTGTCGGTGGAGTTATTTTGTTTACAAGAAAAATATACAAAATTGTGAAGCCTAAAAAGTGTTTCGTAGAATGGCGTATGGTAAGAATATTTGTTTCTTCTGAAATTATTATATGAACACCTTAAAAAGTTAACTTTAACAAAATATACGGGTCGACGTATTTTTGTAGCATATTTCAAGATTTAACCACCAGCTCTTTTCGAAAAAAATCGCTCATAAGCAACAAACAGACAACACACACATTAAAATGGTTTCATGAGCGTTCCGTTTATCCTTTTGAGGTACACGAACACTAAAAATACGTCGATCAATATATGTGTATTCAGCAATGAGGAAATTAAATAACTTTTCAAATAACGACAAGTAGTAATCTGTTTACACACTAAGAACATTTATTATCTATGGTTGGTTTCAACTTATCTCCAACTCTTCCATTAACGTTAATATTCTCTTTGGGTAGTGAAGGGATTCGGTCGTCTGTGGTTATGTTTTTGAAGTGAAACTTTTTTAATTATTTATGAATGAATATAAAAGTAATAAATATAAGTTTAGGTTTACAATATAAAAAAATAAAATAATGAATTTCACTTTTACAAAGCTCCTTTACTTCCCTGACATTTATGACGCTTTTCATTCAAGTTCGTCGGTTTCGTGTGCTTGTAATTTGGCCCCTTTTGCACGACTCGAATGCATTTTGAGTCGATATTGCGATCGAACAATTTTTTTCGCCCCTTAACTTCAACTATTTCTGTAGCTGTACTCTCGTTAGTAAATGAAAATGGGAAAATCTGCATACCATCGTACAGATAATTTAGGGAAAAATAATCTTGACATATTAAAAAAATGGTGTACTGTAAAGTAATACATACGAAAAATATGTTATAATGGTTTAGAAAATCGATGCAATTAGTCAACCACAAAACTTGTAGAAAACACAATCACATGTGAAAAAGTCCATTGGTTTATCCTTTTTTATTAGCTTTAGAATTAAAGGAAGTCATTCCTATTGAAAATCCTTGTCTAATTCGGTGTCGTTACATTATAATTAATAATAAATATAATTTTAGTGACACTACTAAAAATATATCTCTTCGTTACCACCTGTTTAGAAAAGATTGAAGACAATTTTCAATTTATTTTTTTTACTTCAAAATATGATTATTAAGGTGGAAAATTTTTAAAAAATACGAATTATGCACTTTTAGATTTTCTAAATACGCTACAAATTTGATCTATATAATATTTTTCCAGGTAACTCTAGCAAATCCTTCCATCAAACATGTTTGCTCTATAAATTTATCTTATCCGTCTACTTTCATTCATCCTTTCCAGGTGGCCAAACCATCGCCAAATACCTTATACTCTAGTCACTACATCTTCTTCTAAACCACACCATTCTCTGACATCACTATTCTTATATCTCTCTTTTAAAGATCCTCCATTAAGGATAAGTCTATCAAGACCAGTTCAAAAAACAAGCAATACCCCATTCAATTTTTTTTCCGCATTTACTCTCCTTTGACCATGATTACCGTCATTTCTAAACTGAATGGAAGTAAGTTTAAAATCAAAACATTTCTTGAAATAAAAGACAATTGCTTGGGCACAATTTTTTTCAGCCAAAACTTGGGCATAAATCTAAATAGTAAACAACCTGGCAATGAATTGATAATTTATTTATCACTAAACAAACCACTTTTTTGTAAATTTTTGCAGTTATTTTCCTATATTTGTTGATAATATTTAACCATTCCTATATCACGAATGACTTATGGTCGTATTTACTCGTAGGCACGTACTTTTTTCTCTTTTATTACATTATTCAAGATTCATGACTTCGAAATGAAAATTATTGCTCTTGATGTGATTAAATTTTCCACAAGAACGGTCAACGTTATCAAGTTAAAATTTATACGATACGTTAAGGCCTGCGCATAATCGAATTCGTATATGCCACCGTTTTTTTCTTTTTTTTTTTACGTTCATGTAGACCAACTAGACGTTGAAGGGAATAAATAATTTCCTAGAAAGACGTGTTGAAATTTGTACAAGTATTCGATGAATCGCTTTTGCTGTGTCCGGCACACGTACGCGTGCGTATATACAAACGCGTCGTCACAGAATGCTGCTTCACCTTGATCCGACGAAGCTTAGCTTACTTTCATAACCTGATTTCTATCGTCGCGGTTATTTCGTCGAACTTTTGACTGGTTCCGTGAGGGATTGGTGGCTTTTTAAAGTTTTTCATGATCAGTGCTCAAGATAGTTTTGAAAAAACGATGATTGTGATTTAGCATTCTTATAGTGATTGAGGTTACAACTGATGGCGACCTTCTATAACATGCTATGTTGAATTTAAAAACTTCAAAGTATACGCAAAGCTATAGTTATATTTAACTTATGTTAAACGTAAATATGCATTTATTGACAAAAAGTAACTGTAACTACTCATAGCATAAATCAATATAGAATTCACATATAATATGATTATCATAAAAATACAGTGTTACGAGTTACGTAACATTGCTCGAGTTACGAGTTACGAGTTTGGTGGTATTACGTGAATCCTAATAGCAAATATGTGAGCTTCATTAGGAAACTATAACATCTAATGGGACTTGATTTAACCTTCAGCGTATTAATTGAATGACAATGGATTTTAATTTATAAACTTCCCTGTTTACTGATGATTAAAAGAAGTTAGATTGTTAAAAAAAGACTCGATGAGTGTCCACAATAGACTAAAACAGGTCTTTTATCCTATTTTTAGATGGACTGCATTTGTAGATATAGTCTATCTGTATATCTCACGGAGAAGTTTTGCAATTCATTTCAACATCCGTCCCAATATGTGTCAAACTTCGTTCGTGTTTCGCAGATCCTACAAATACGTTCACACATAAAAAGGTGAATAAGATAACACGTAATAAGACTATCATAGACCTGTTTTAGTTTGGTATTAGCACTTGCAACAGCTACTTTACAAATCGGAACCGTGGCCAGCAGCGACCGAGAGCCGGGACAGAGTCGGAAATTAAGAACGAAATTGGGGTTGATTAAGAACAAGAGGATGAGATCAACATCATGTTGCGGTACTGAACCAGAATTGAAGCTGAAACGGAGATCGATCAACGTCATAGTAACGATGAAGGAATAGATCCCGTGTCCACGCGGGCGAAGCCGTAGGCGGAAAGCTAGTATTTTATATTTTGAAAAGAAAAGTAGCCAGTCCTTTCAGTCACTACAATGCTATAAACTCTGAAATAAAAAAAAATTCCAGGTAATAAATCGCGTAGGTAGAAAATTTTAGCGCATTTAATTACCTGTTATAACGCTTAGAATTAGCTTACAGAGTTCGCTGTTAACATTTAAGGAAATATTAAAGAGAAAACATTTTATTTATCCGTGAAGCATCTTAAGACATTTTAAGTAATTTCAATTGGTAATTGCACTACAAAAGAACGCCGGTTGGTCAGCGGTTAAGAACGTTGAATCGGATAAATTGAGCGATGTACTTTTAAATTATCTTAAATCACTCCACTTGTTCCGTGCCTCCGAGAGCAGGACTAAGCCACAGGTCCCGAAGTTTAACATCGTATTAATTACAACGGTCATTACGAAACTCCGACTTGCACGAGGTCAGCGTAAGATTATACATTGTAGTTTAAGCCTCTCTTGGAGGCTTCTCGGAGAGCTTGGAAGCTTCTCAAGTCTCTCCTGAAATAAACTGATCGTGAGATGGTGTTTTCTCGGCATGATAAAAAAAGAAACCTTAAACAACAACAATATAAACTTTAATCACTTAGCTAAGAAAAAGGTATTCGATATTTTTACCCCTTTAACATTGAAAATGCTTTTTTCGGTCGCCCCAGTAGGGGCAACATTTTTACAGTTTTCAGTGAAAATGTGAATACACACCGGTATCGTGAGCTCTAAAATGAATGTTTTAGGGAATTTCCATAGAGCTCTTTTAAGTCCATTTAGATATTTTTTTATTGCAATTGAATTATTGAAAATATTTGGAGTTATGATTTTTTTTAAAATCGGCCGTTTCACGACTTACGACTTGCGTCGAATGCGAAATACGGACACTAAATAATAGTGACTATTATGTTTGTAATATGTATTTATAAGGTTATATTCTTGAGTTCATTCACAATTCGCGTAGAGCACTAGATTTTTTTGTAGTCGAATCATATAATTTTCAGTCCCTTTCGGCAAGTCGGGGCGAAGCGACGTGACCATCTCGTTTCTCTTTATGGAACGTTTTTTTTTAACTTGAAGTAAAAGCATCGAATGTGTGGAGTTCGGCCTATACATCCACAGAGAAACAGCGAGCTGCTAATGTAGGAAACCGATTTTAACTTCGTCTTGTACAGGATTTTTTTTTATTCACATGATTCTTCGTCGACTTCTACAAAATGAATCTGTTTATAACGGTATAATCTTGCGTCGATGTAAAATTGTATACTATTTTCTATAATTGCCCTAAGTAGGTTCCATTTTCTGTGACCTTTCACGTGAGCAGAAGCGATTTGTCAGCTTAAGTACCGATGGTGCGGCGTTGATCTAGCGTCAGTAGTGGTGAGCGGGGGCTTCTCCGTGGTTGAGCGTCGCTTTTGAACCATACTGCCTTAGACCACAGGCGAATCGATCAATAAGTTCTTAACTTAAGGTCAAATTAAACTACCTACTTCGTGGTCGTTGAGCCGTCAGTGCTGGACTTTCAATACCCAAATTCAATATTGGAGGGTTATCGGAGGGTCAATATTGAAGGGATATTGGATAATTAATATTCAAACCACCTCAAACTAAAATAAAAAAATCTAAGACGTCACGCTTAAGTAGGCGGGTGATTAAATCACCAGACAACACATCGACGTAAACCATTTTGTTTGGAAAACGTCTAAAACTGGTAACTTTTTTAGCTCAGTGGAGATGGAAAGAATAAATTTTACGTGCTGGCCTATTCTAGGAAGGGCCACAAACAGTCCATCGCACTTGCGGCCACCTAATTCATCCTAAGTACCATATAAAAAGGAGATTTTATGGTTTTTCTGCCTTTGGGAATTGAAAATAAGTATATGGCAGCAGAATTTGTAATAACTTTCGAATGTTTGCTGTATTTCACAATATAATTCTTGGTTTCTTAGAACAAACGAGACTGGTATCTGTTCTTGCATACTAATTTTGAGATTTTCAAACAATTTCCAAATTATTCACGACAGCTAATACTAAAACTTTTCTTTCACAAGCTACTCGTTTTAATACACCCATTGAACAGGTTATTACATTTGTTGTAAAATCGTTTATAAGTAATATCAAAACATATTTTTTAATGAGACATTTTACAATTTTACATTCAAGTATTCTTTTTATAAGGGTTCTATACTTGAAATAAAACAAAGTAAAACACTTAAAACGTTTTCCATAATTCTCTATTCTGGTATTATAGCTATTTAATAAAATTATTAACACGCGTTTTTCGTGGTCACAATTTAAAATAACTTTATAGCATTTTATTTTTTTAATGTAAATCCGATTGTAGCATCGAGACATTTATGAAGGCTGTTACAAAAGAATTCAAAAGTGTTATATCTCTTCTTACGAAGGCAGTAGTAGAGATTATTAAAAAAAAATGGAAAAAACATTTAGTTTCCTAAACCTTTTTGTCAATCTCAAGTCTCCATCATTTTCCTTAAATGAAATAGATAATTGGAATTTTTCATACACTCCATCCGATGTCTGCGCGTACATAAACATCGCAAACACGCATACCTCTTGCGTGCGGCTCCGCCCTCGTTGTATTCGGCCGTGAAGACGCCGGAGCCTCGAGTTAATATTTAAATATATGCGAGTCGCCCACACCGCGTGCCGGCTTAATTCCCTTGAAAATTCAGATTATTCGTATGAAAATTGTGCGCCGTTCGGCCGGCGCGCCGTAAATACGTTTCGCGGTGCGATCGCTTTCGGTTCATTTCAAAGTTCTCCTGGGCTAATTTATTAGCGCGCATCGCGACGAATTTAATTTATTAAATTACTATCGGAGGACCCACGAACCGAGTTCTACTTCAAAAGATAGTGACGGTTGGTGGGCTAGTTGAGAAATTATTTTTATTCCTCGAATAAAATTTTTTTACTTACTTAATAAGTAGTCAAATGTAATTATTTGTTAAAAAATGTTTGTGGTAAAGTTAGTCACGGCGAGTCGAGTCCGGTACCTCCTGTTTCAAGGTTTTTGATTATCGTTGAGGACACTACAAAATTCAGTAATGTTAAATAGACAATGTAAAAGATTCCATTGTATTTTTAAAGTTTTTGTTTCGTTGTTTTTTTTTGTATCAGAAGGTATTAACAGAACCCTATCAATAACCCTCAGCTGTCTATCTGTTTGTCAGCGGGGTGTATCTCATGAACGGCAAAAGGGAGACAGTTTTTTTGACGTTTTTTGCTCAATTTTAATAACGGTAATAGGTAGACGCCTAAAATATTCTTACACTATGTATTACTATAGTTTCTATAGAAAGAAGAGTAAAAATTAAATTAAATTAAATACTAAAACGGTCACAGTACATGAAGCGTGTTTTTTAGACTTTTTTTTGTTTAATTTTAATTATTAAAATAAAAAAAATTAATTGAATAATTACTTTGGTCATAGAATAGTAATAAAGTTAAGTGACTAAAGTTACAGACATGAGATTCAGGTCAATAAATTTTAATATTAAACCAATTACATTATCAGAACGACACTAATTGTTATCTACATTAATACATTAATACTATTGTTGGTAACTCTAGCCCACGATCGCCCAGGAGAAGCCTCATAATTGCTGTAGTGCATGCCGTCAAAAGTTTTACCCGCGTACAAAAACGAGCGGTCATCTGTTGGCGTGATGATAGAAGCAGTTAAAATATGCAGTATTAGAAAAGAACGCCGCGGCGCTGCCACACAACGGATTTCATAAATATTTAGCGAGTGATGACCGCTGTCATGCGCCGGAGCAGCCTTAACGTGGAAAAGCGAACATCATTGCGCTGCGGGTTGCCGCTTCAAATCTCGTCCCCTGTGCGGACTAGTTTCACGACACGGGTCGTGCACGAACGTTGCAAACACGTTTGAACTTAAATTGACTTCGAACGAGCCGAGGCGCTACGAGGTCCTTATATTTACGTTACAATGTTATTGTACACTTTGCTTCGTATACAAAATTCATATAATGGATATACGAGATTTGCCGATGTATTATAAGATCATGACAATAGTTTGCTAAAATGAGTAATTAATACTCTGAGTATATAAGAGTAATACACTTATATACTTAAAGAGTAATACTTGGGAAATTGTTTAATTATAATTTCCTAATATGCAGAGGACGAGTACCCATACAGGCATAGCCAGTTCGATGTCTAACCGGGTTGTTTAATTCGGCAATCGTTTTGTGTGTATTGTAAATACGAGTGACAAAGTTAAATAATACCTGCCCTCAAGTTTCTTGCTTGTTCTTCATGAGCGAAAGTTGCCTTCCAAATGAGTGGTAATAGAAATATATTTTTATTTTAATTAAAGGCAATAACGTCACTAAGTTTAAAATACTCCTTTAAACGGCGCGTCTTCTTCCTCAGGTGCCCCTCCTAGATTGAACTATTTTACAGTTTATCACGCATTATAACACATCTGATAGATGAAGTCAATGCAATACAAGAAGGTCGATGCATGTCTAGCTTTACCTTTAAATATCACTATTCCAGCCAGTCTTTTTGATATTCTTCACGTAGTTCGGCTCCGATGTGGTCGATTTTATATTCATAAAGTAAGCAATGTCTGACAGCAACTTTTGAATTTTATACATTTTTAACGCGGTGTGTACTTGTAAGCCATCCTCTTCTTGGATATAATTTTATTTAGAAGTGTCTAAACGTATCGCCAATGGCTTATGTACGTAGGTGATACTTATTTTTTTTTAGAACTGGCCACTTAGAAACTAAAATAAAAAAATATATTTAAATTTTTAAAATGGAAGTCTTTGCCAATTTTATTATGTATGTTGCATTCATATGCCATTTTTACAAATTGGCGGCGGGAAGTGAAAATTTTTTTTTCTAATGTGAACGTGAATTTGATACGATAAAATTTTAGTACAATGATTTTCTATAACTTCCGTCGCAAACTTAACCCAACAAGAATGTTATAACATACTTCGGTCAGCCTTTCATGATAAAGCTCCATCTCTTGTCACTGTTTATAATTGGTTCTATTGAATTCAAACGGGGTGGCACTAATCTGACTGACGATCTGCCTGAAGGATGTTCGTCTATGGCGACGACTAAAGACAATATTAACTTTGTGTGGCTCAGATAGATACTGACAAAAGAGTGACCTACCATGAGATTACGACAAGCTTAGACATTGCCATGAGTCAAGTGCACAAAATCCTTCACGAACATTTAGTAATCAGGAAGCTTTGTACTCAATGAATACCTCATAATTGGACCGAATCCCAAAAACTGCGCCGTGTTAATTGATGCCTTGAAACTATGCAAAGATCTGCCGGTAGTGACTTAAATGATGTGACAGTTATATTTATATTTACAAGTGACGAAAACTGGTTTTTGTTAGTGTACTGAGACCAAAAACAGTTTGCTCTGTGAGTATTTATTTCCTTTCGAGCAGTTGCCTACTAAAGTAAAACGAGGTAGAAACGTCAGAAAGAAGATGGTGGTGTCTGTGTTCAGAATAACAGGTCATTATGCAACAACTGTTTTAAAAGATGAAAAAAACATTAACTACAGTATTGTACACTTGCAATCGTTTGCTTCAAAACATAAACGATCTCGCAATAGAATTATCCTTCATCGTAATAACACCTCACAACATACCGTCAGACAAACAATTAACTATTTGGAAACGTTAGGTATAAAAATACTGACTCGCCCGCCTTACATACCTTGCACCATGCAATTTTTATTTATTTTCTAAATTTCAAGAAAAACTTCGAGGTAAATGGTTTATGGACGCCGAGAAAGCAGTGGACGCAAAAGGCCGTCGAAGCGACCCCTAAGGGCTAGGGGATAAAGTGTTTTTCTCTCAGTTTATCGAATGCGGTGAACTATCAATCTAAACCAACACTATTTTGAAAAACAATAATGATAAAAATGACTCGCTAGTTTGCTCAGTTTTTTGATTTCATAAGGAATTTTCAGATTGACCTACGTACCACCCTAATTGTTTCAAATTCACTATAATGCTAGACTGATCTTAACGAAGTCTGCTTCCTTCACTTCAGAGTAATTTATTTACATCACTGTAGTCAGTCACATGACCGGCTGGTTCTTTGACTTCATTGTCTGAGTGACCATTTTTAATCGGATGTGTAATATAGTAAACAGTAATTTTTTATAAGCATGCATTTCTGGAATTCAATAATATAATTTAGTAATGAAAAGTTGCTGTAATTTAATTGAGTAACACTAGCGCTCCTTTCCTCTCTCGTGAAAAAGTGACACACCAGCGAAACATACGTAAATACCTGCTCCGCCCGTTCAGTTGACCAATCTCTAAAATCCTCTAGCTTTATTCAGCGCTGTCTATAGAACCACACATAGCGAGCTCTCTGTAGATATCATGCCAATGGGGTATTAGGTATTTTCAATTTTAAACTAGAAAGCAAAGATGTTGGAATAGAGAAAAACAAAGTGCTGTCATTGTCGTAGGACTGAAATTAGCTGGTAGGACCACAAACACCAATAACAATCGTTCTTATAAAAATATTTTATTATACAGGATATTTCATTTGGAAATAATGATAATTAAAAATCTGGTTGGATCTTCAATCGGTACGACGGCGAATAAAAACGTGTAAAATTGTATTCGATTTGAAAATCATATATATGAAAACAATAGACCTATTTTTGTTGTTGGTTGAATCTAATGAATCAATAACTTCATCATACATGGTAACCAGATATGATACACTCGGTGCACATCCGTATTTCGTCATAATTTGAACCAAATAGAACAGGTTGCAGGCCCATGGTTACTTAAAGATTTCTCACGTTACAGGTGTAAGTTTTCACGTACCATTGGAGCGTGCATTCCTCACAATATTTACTTTCGTTATCAGTGGTATTGTTGAAGCTTATCCGATTCCACAACTATAATACATTCCTTTAATATATACTAGAATTGTAGAAAAACTGATTAATACGTAATTAGTGTCGAATTAGGATGAAATTACCATGATTTTACCACTGAGCTACCAACGCTGTACCAAATCAAAAATATTTTATTTATAATATCGTCAGTATATACATTATTTATTGATTTTCGTGCCTTCTTGAAGTATTACATATACCATGCACGACAAGCAGCGAAACTTTTGGACATTCAATAGAGAATAATATGGCTCACGGGAGCCCCCGTATTTCTGGATGGATGGTAAATTTTATTTCAATATTCGAGGTATAAAAATAATATGCCTTTCCGTCTATATAAAGATACCGTTGAATACGTGAATTGAATGGGTAGAATAAGAATCTAACGATTTATATCAGTGAATTAATTTATAGACGCCATGTGTTTACGATTGACCGAGTGTAAATTTGTTTCGTTGTTGCTTCGCGACATTCGGAACGATATCGTCAAGAAATGTTATCATTGTCATAAGAAACCCGCACGGATATCGGATATAAGCCCCGCATGACGTTCGCATGCTCTTATTGCACAGCGTACACTGCACGAGACATTTAGAGGGATTTTATTTCGCTTCAGGAGTGAATGAGGTGATGATAGACGACAAACGCAATAAATCATTTTGAAAACGAACAAAGAATTAAAAACACTGTTATCGGAGCATCCGCAATTGCTGTATAAAAGTATTCAAATAAATCCAGACAAAGGGAAAGAAATTCCTTTAGAAGTACGTAAAAAGGAGGTAATATTTTTTTCTCGCTTTGTGTTTCTGGGCATAGTTCAAATGTATAGCGTTCTCTTATTTAAATTGGATGCGAAAGTTTTCTGCAGTACATTTCACCCTGAAATTATTATAAATTTAAATGTTGAAAAATAATTAAAAACATATTTTAGTAATCTAAATTATTACAAGCAATAATTGGTAATAAATGTATTACGATATTGACTCACTGCTAATTAATTATAGTATCTAATTCAATAAACGAATTTCTATATTGCAATTAAAAGTAAATTCAAAAAAAAGAAATATTTATTTATTATATACATCCACCCACACTTTATATATATATATGAATAATACAACAATGAAGAGCATAAACTTCACATAGGGGGTAAATAGATAGATACTTTATCGATACAAGAAGTAATTAATATGTATTAAAATATTGACTAATACCAGAATATTAATATCAGAAACCTATTAAACGTACAGTGAAAACATCTAAACAGACTACATCAAAAAATATCTATCATACCCAGAGAACACATCTAAACAGGCTATACCAAAAACTGTCTATCGTACGCAGTGTAAATGTCTAAATAGGCTATACCGTAAACTGTCTGTCGTACGCAGTGTAAATGTTTAAATAAGCTATACCAAAAAATGCGTATTTTACATAGTGAAAACGTTTAAATAGGCTAAACCAAAAAATGTCTATGATACACAGTTTAAACTTTAAAATAGGCCACACCAAAAATATTTATTGCAAAACAGCGAAATACCTAATAGGCTATATCGCATCACGTGTATCATACACAGGGAGAATTTCTAATTAGCACACACTAAAACATGTCTATCAAACTGTACAGAGTTTAATTGGCGTGCTAATAAATTTAAAGGTAAAAGGATTTTTTTGTACATAAATAGAGAGATTTGTGAGAAACATTTCCCTATATTTTTATTTCTATATGGGATTATCAGAGTAAGGTTTGGTAAAAGGTGATGGAATAATAATTAGAAACGCTTAAAAAAATAAATAAACATACACAAACGCAAAGAAAGGGAGAGAGAGAGAGAGAGAGAAATACATACGCATTACGGTCTTTCATCTGAAATTGGCGAGAAAACTCCAAGACTTCCATACGACCAATTGGTTCGAGACCGGGATGATTATAATAGAAAACGGTACTGGCATTGCTATCAGCATCGGAATCGTTTAAGCTGGAGTAAGATAAGAATGTGAACCGACTGCGGGACCAGAATTGAAGTTAGGAACAGGACCGAGATCGGGAAAATGATTAGCAGAGAGAGTGCTCAATACAAAAAGCCGGCCGTGCGCGAACCGGATTTCCCACAAAATTAATTATTTATGAAGGTATTTAATCCTTCAAGAGTCTTGACGATTTTTGTTACTTTTTCCTCAAATTCCGAAACTTTATTTCGCTTTTTTATCACTCGGTTTCTTAAAATATCCGAATTCATGAAAATCTTTAGTCTTCATAGTGAAAAATTAAAAAAAACCTTATCCCATGTATTTGTCTAAATCATAATCTGTACTATAATTGCAAGTTTGTAATAAATAATTTTTTATACGATATAAACAAATTAAGATTATTCAGATATTTTTCTTTATTTGTTGTGCGAGATGCGAATCACGATTGCAAGTCAATGGCAAGTACTCTCTATAGGATTATATATCCTTACACGTATCAATGCGGCATAAATAACAGTATTTTGGTCGTATTTTTTGAATATGATGATTGGAAGCAAGATTTTTCGCAGCTCCAAAGTATTTGTATTAATTTTAACTTGATAGCATTATACGATTCTGAGAAAAAGGCTCTTGACAGACAGACAATCAAACGGACAACAAGTGATTCTATAAGTGTTTTTCTTATATTTTGAATTGCGGAACTGTAAAAAATGCAAATATTATTTTATGCCTACACGGGCGAAAGCTAGTTCAATGTAATCACGCAAAATCGATAAGCGATTCGCTATTATAACAACATCTTAATTTAATTATTAATTGAATTTACGATAGCAAAGTCACACAAGTCATATTAGCAAATACACCTTTGATGATAATATCGACTCTATTACTGATTTATGTTCAGTAAGTTGTCTACAATATCTGTTCATAACGATATAGCATCAAACGATAAATCATAGCTTCATGGCATGGTATATAAATAAACAAACTCCAGACAGACGTATATTCCTTTGACACGAAAAAGTTGTTTTCAGTAATATGGATAAAGTTTTACAAGGACTTACAAAAGTTAGAAAATGCCAAAGCGATATCGAGAAGTTTCGTCTGACAGACGTATCGCCTGTTCGATATAACGAATCGAGCATGACGCGAATCGTCTCTTTGCGCACAACTAACACACTGTAATATAATATTTATACTCGGCTATAATAAATTTCGTCGAGGGATATACATTTGTAAATATATCTGTCACATATCTATTTAGAATTCGCACTGTATAAAGAAAAATATACTTCGATTTAAAATTGAATCTTTTAATAAAAAAAATTATACAGAACTTTCTTTCTCATGAGGAAACAATTATTTTTAGAATTTGCTGGCGATTGGAGGACTTGTAACAAAGAAAATTTTTACTACGCCTGCGACTCGACATCAATAAAAGCTATCGCAAACGGAAGCTATGATTTATATTATGTTCAAAAACATATACGTTATTTACACTATCCTAAGGTATTACAGATTATACCACGTACCCTTTTCTTTAACACACATCAATTCGTATACTTAACTAAATGTTATCCGCTCGCTTCGCTGAGCTTAAATTAAAATTTAGCGATGATTGTTTTTTTGTGATCCAAATGTGACCACGGTTTTTCTTACACGCAGACGCACGCGCGCGCACAAATACACACAACACTTTAATCACAATACAATAAACATGCACGAAAATCTATATTTTTTTATGTATCGCGACGCTACGCTACTTAACTTTAAGCCGATAAAGTTATTTGGAAAGAACTGAAAAATCAAAAATTAGGTGTTTGTGCTACAAGCCGAAAATGGAAAAAAAAATGTATGTTTATTTTAATTGTTTGTTCACGTTTTATTTGTTTATATCCTAAAGATTTACTCAATAGAAAAAAGCTAATTAAATACGGTGCAAATGATGATAAAAATGGCAGAAACATCGAAAGGAGAATGAATTCGGGAAATAAATTGAATGGGGCCTTGCTCGCTATCATGAATAGTAAAAGCGTCTCACGACAAGCGCGTTTGACTATCCATAATAAGGTCCTGATCCCTACGCCTATGTATGGAAGTGAAAGCTGGGTATGGCAGAAGACGAATGAAAGTAGGATCATTGCAGTAGAGATGCGATCGCTGTATAGTATCTGCGGAGTGCCTCGGAAAGATAGACGCAGAAACAGTGATATCAGAGAGCGGTGTGGTTGGAAGTAGGATGTAGTGACTAGGACAGAAAGAGGTATGTTGCGGTGGTTTGGCCATCTGGAAAAGATGAATGAAAATAGAATAAAAAGACAAATCTATAGAGCGAATGTGCGTGATGGAAAGGTCGGACAAGGGTCGCCGTAGAAAATCCTATGCAAACCTGATTAGTGGCATATTAGAAAAGAGCCAAATTTTAAGCACCCGAAAATAATGATATTACATGAAAAGATTGATGGATGTCAGTGAAGCAAGAGAGATATACAAAGATCGTGCCATATGGAAATCTAGAGTCTCTGCCTACCCTTCTGGGAAATAGGCGTGAGTTTATATTATTATTATTATTGATTACACGTTATTAATGGAAACAGTCATGAAGTTTCGTAGATTAGTAAATCGACCCGAAAATGCCGGGTGACCCAGAAAATTGTATGAATTCAACTATAATTGAGCTAAATGAACTATGCGTGAATTAAGTGTATCTTTGAAATACTACATCCTACATGGAACTCTCTCCTACAACCTATAATAAAGAGTTTTAAAATAGTTTTGATTTAAATTCATTTGTGTAACTTACAAAATTAATGTTCTTGGATAACAAGTCCAACTATTTTATTATCATTGGCTGACATTTCTTTATTTAACAAATGGTTAGGATATGATGAATGAATACGTGATGCTATCTATTACGAGAAACAGTTTTTTGCCGTGTCAAAGTTTAATGACGTATTATTAGTTCATTACACTGAAATTTTATCAACATACAAGATGTCAGTATTTTATACACATTTAGCTAAGAATATAGTTGACCCACTCAACAAATTACGCAATTTATTTAACTTTATCCAAATTTAAATCTGCGCTTTTTATTACTTACGGTATCATACACGAAATGTATATTTTTCCGGAATAAAAAATATCTTATTTGTTATTCCAAGACCAGAGGATCAAGTTATCTAATTTGCATTTACCGATAAATGCAGTTTAAAATAAATGTTGTTCAAATAAACCTTATTCCATTAATATCATTTATAGATATTGTATAGATCATGTATGTTGATTCTGTAATAACTTAATAAGGTAACACGTATTTCATCACGAATGCATTTGAACTATTTGACTGAGGCGAAAACATGAAATATTTGAGAAAAATATTTAAAAATTTCTGTTTTTACGTACTCATTGGTCGACGTTATGTATACAAGTCATTAGAAATATAACTGCGACTCACATGCTACAGCTTTATTAAGTTTATAAAATGAAACATTACCCTATCCAAAAGCGGTTTTGAAGGGAAAACTTCTTTAGGCGCGTTGGGCATTTTTAAGATGGAGAAAAACCGTTGAACTCGCAACACTCTAACCGTTACCGACACCTGTATATAAGTATATATTTCTACGTGTATTGCGTTATACAAATATTGCAGTTAGAGGCGCTACGTCTGTATGGACCAAAATTGGTTTCAAGTGATCACGTAAAATTGTGACTTGATGTGTAATATGTACATTAGACCCTTAATGGTACAGGCGGTATGGAAGGCAACGTCATTCGTACCATAGATGTTCTGAGCAAATTGTTACTGTTCAGTCACTAAGCGACGCTTGTACAAAACATGTCTAAGCGATTAAATAAGTAAGCGGTCTGCATACAATAGTTGATACAGATTTTTGATATCATCGTTTGTAGACATGGTAAACAGTTGATCTTATTTTTTTAATTCTTACTGGAAGCGGTAAAAAGTGAAATACTTATACAACTAGAAAACCAAAAAAGGAGTAACTTTTATACTGATTCAGTGGTTTAAATCGTTTATTCATTGAATGAATTTATTTTAACCAAAGCAAAATCAAAACGTAATCACCGATAAACGTCAAACCATCACATTACTTATTACACAGAATGTTGTTGCTGAATTTTCCTATGAAACTTCAAGGGGACGTGAGCGTTGGAGGCGTGTTCTGAAACCCGCAGTATTGATCACTAATCTCGCGAACGTTTAATTAACTCTTAATCGTTTAACGTCAATCGTTTGAAGTCAATCGCACGCGAACGCGTCAGAAATTACTACACGGATTTTGATTGCTGCAAACGATTTGCTCACGTTCTTTGATATATTGCGATTTTAACTCGGCCCAGGAAAATGTCCTCTAAACGTGTTTCCGATGTTGAGTTATAATTTTACGAGTTAGCAGAAAATCAAGTTTTAAGGGTGTGCGATCGAAAGGATATTTAATTATTGAAAAATAATGGCACGTTCCATGCTAGAAATTGCTAGAAGGGAATGTGAACTTAAAACCCTACAGCGTAAGAGTGATTTTATAACTGTTGTTGCAGATTGAAGTACTGATTTACTAGATTTAACATTGAAGATAAACATCGTTAAGAACATACGTACGCGAAGGTTCAACAAATTTTTCATCCACACGGAGAATTCGTGAGACGTACGAGGGTAACGAGGGACTCATTACACGAGTTGAATAAGCGATATCCAAATGACACTAATTTATTTCGAATCGAAATCCTAGGTTTTTAAAAAATGGAACTTAAATCAGATGAGACATATTTAAAACTATTAATTTTCTGTAATGTTCCTTTTAAACGTTAGTGACGTCGATCACTGCTGTGTGACATTATTAGTAGATATTTTCTCTAATAGATACGAGAACGTGGTTCTGAAAAGATGGAAGCGGAAAGGTAATTATTAATACTTCCTTTTTACCGCGTTTCTTTTTCTTAAACCTTCAATTTGATATATTTTATCTTATGCGTCAATTGGCACTGTGAAGCGCGTGCGCAAATAAATCAACCGAAAAGCAAAGGATTGAACCAGTGTCCGGTATCATAAAACCTGATATTGTTCGTGCGCACGCCCCGCCTGTGATGTTTTCATGGACCTCATAAAACGTCGAGTACAGCAGCTGCGTACCTTTTATGACGCCCGGAGAGATCTAAATGAATAAAATGAGACTTTGTACCTTAATATGAAGGCCCGAGATAAACTTGCAAACCGACCGTTGTTAATCTCCTATATTTTCTGCAAGCTTCTAGAATTTCGATGCGTGGACAAACGGAACAGTGACTCCATGTTATGTATAGTAAAGTCAATATTAAACTAATTGTCAGTTATAGTTAACTAAACACGCACCATTTCGGCGAAATAAGTACAAAAGACTCTTTTAAATCTATACTAAGTTGTACATCCATGAGGTTCGTAAAAAAACAAATATCGTCCGTTTTTGTTCTACATATTGACTCTAAACATTTTTTAAACTAATTTATCAGAATTTATTTTCCCAAAGAAATGGACGTTGTTTAGTCTATATGGTGTTACATGTATTATAATTACTCATTTATGATGGATATTTCATTTCACTTTTTTTTTAAGAAAGAAATCGTGACTTAACTTGACAATTTCAGTGACTTAATCGATTTTTGTAAAATGAAAAGCTGCACCAATTCGTTGGTCTGGCTCAATTGCCCGACTGCCCGTCCGTATGTCATGTTTTGAGGCCTCACTAATACATAAATAAGGTAATAACACTACCGTAGAATTTTCTTTAATTGTAACATGTACACTTTTTGTGCATGAGTACGTCAAACTACTCTCGGTTTCGATTCTTGGTATCTACAAATTTCTCTGGTATCTAAAAGTTACTACTTTTTAGGCATACATAAAAGAAATAAGTGTCGAGCTTAAAAATAGTTACTAACACTTGACATTACACTTTAAAAATAGACTACACTACAATGTGAAATAATCTTTTTAGATTTTTTTTAATTATAATTATGATTCATTTACTTTTTGCTGTAATTTCGTAAAAATCTCTTCAAACTTTTGTCTTAATAAGCGCTATTCTTCAAATTTTTTTAACCACTATTAGCAAATTCCCGTTTTTTCAATTTCTTTCCTTAAAGTTTTTTTTTTATTTTTGATGCTAAAGTTATTTATTTCAATATTTAGTTTCGTTGTCGTTTTTAATACCTATCGTTTTTAACTAGGCCTATATTTTTACAAAATCATTTTGGAAATTACAATTTGTTTACCATGTACTAATTTTTAATGTTTTGGAGGAGTTTAATTTTTTAGGGTTCCGTACCCAAATGGTACTAACGGAACCTTATTACCAAGGCTTCACAGCCTGTTCATCGATTTGTCTCAAGCATTATCTTTTGAACCGTAATTAGTAGACTTGTAATGTTCACAAGATGTGTATTATTATAGCCACTACAACTACAAATAATGAATTATGACGAAGTAAAAATTAAAGGAGTTTCCCATACAGGGATCGTTTTTTTTTTTGGCATTCTTCGCTCGATCTTAATAATGGCACTACATAAATCGTCTAACTAGCACAAATTTAATGCAAACTCTTAAGTTAAACAACAAGTTATAATAATCGGCCAATTTATTCCTTCATCATACGGAGGATTCAAACTTGGTTTGATCTTAAAGCAGATTATTCAGTATAATTCTATTTTTTACTAAACTCTTTTTCAAAAACATATAGCTTTGAATATTGTATGGTTGTACGGAAAACTCCGTGTACAAGTCCAACTCACGCGTGGCCGGTTTTTTAAAATGTTCAATATTTTGTTAATTTAGTTAAATATTGTCATCGATTTTTTTACGTCAGTAAACTTCAAATTATTCGGATATCTAAATGTCCATGAAAATTGAATTGAAATAGACTACTGAACTCAATCATATTCACACACGGATGCATTGACACATAATTAAGAAATATAATTAAAGATAGTTTGGTTACGTTTCTTTAAAAAAAAATATTTGAAAACCTAACCTCACTTTTTAGGTTTGAATTATAAATCAAAAGACCTCCACACACACCCTCGCACATGTGTGCGAGGGTGTGTGTGGAGGTGTTTGTATGTGTTTAATAATCCAATAACACGATTTTAGACAATTCCTTGGCCTAGCAGGCAAACTAGAGATGATCTCGTTCAGTTCCCATTCTAATCTTCTGGGTGTTTGATCTGACGTATCCCCGCCATCACACCTATTCGCATTTTAGCACCTGTGCAATTGCAAGAGTCCAATAGCACTGTGGTTTGTAGTTATTATTATGTAAATGCCTGGAGAAAAAAGCAAATAGAATACGATTATTAATAATCGCCCATCCAAATGTCGAATAGGTAATAAATTTTCTTTTATAATAGTGTAAAAAAATTGACTTGACTGGTTGGCTCGATTGGTAGTGAGCCTTTTTAAGGTCAAAATGGCAAAGACGGAACCCTTATAGCTTCGCCATGTCCGTCCGTATGTCACAGGCATTTTGTGAAAAATGCAAGATGTATATTCATGAAATTCTTAGTATAGGTGTCTTGTATAAGCCGCTATTTAGTTTAGTAGTTCAATAACAAAAATAAATGTTTCTAGAGGGCGCACACCGTATACGTAACAGAGGCTGAATTTTTTTTTAACAAAAATTAGCATGTGACACATATTTCTATACTTCGTTTAAAAACATTTTAAGATTTCTGAGCAACTTTTTGACTTATCAAATATTTTCTGAAATAATTGCTTGGAATTAGCAGAAATTGTGTCTCCCCCTTTATTTTCTAAGTCCAAAAAATATTAAAAAAATACCAAGATAACACTTAATAAATATTTTGATAAGAGGCCGGAATAAGAGGCCGGAAGCTGAAGGAGCGCACACGCGTTTCTTCTTCGTTTAATACGTCGGCGGTGAATTTCAAGAATAGAACTATCTTTACGTATTCGTTTCGCCACTTCCTTCTGTGACATAATTTTTTCGCAGAAGATTTGTTCCGCTTCCTCGTTACAGATCATCCTTTTCACAAAAATCGCTAACAAGGGGTCATCCCCAGCACGGCCGTCAGGGACGCGCGTTGCGCTGCCGGGTCGGACATGTCTTCAGTGTGTGTTGAGCGGCGTCTTCTAGGCGTTCGCCATATTGGTGGCACTCGGTCGATGGCTCCTTTCTAGCGATAGTTGAAAGTGACCCTGTCTGCGGCGCTGAGGAGTGGTTTCGATTCCCGCACGTGACAAACATTTATTTGATTAAAAGTTAATGTTTATTTTGAGTTTAGGTGTTTCTGTGTATAATATGTTTGTATTTCCAAAATAAAACCATAAATTTATTATATCAACTATTTGATACCCTACAAGCTTCGTTGCTTAGTTTGGGATCAGATAAAAAACATGTTTTCAAATGTTGCTAATACATTTGAAAAAAAAAAGAAACATTTGAACTTGTTTTACTCATGTCAGTAAACAGGGCTATATTTGAATTAAAATCTGTACTGAACTAAAACTTTTATTTTAGTAGATTTTTTCATGTACCGCAAAATGAAAAAAATACATTTATTGAAACACCAAAGATTCTAAAAACAATACGGTATTTTTATTGGAGTTGTTGCAACGTAAACAGGGACCCCCAAAGTAAATGCAAATATTTCATCATCCATCGCTAATAAAATAAATATCCATTTAGTCGAAGTCTATGGCCGGCTGCCAAAACGTACAGCGCCATCGGCGCGGGCGCGGCCGGCGTCGGCGACGCGGTATCGCCGAGTCCGAAGATCGTGCTTTGTAAAACATTCAAGACGTCAAAATGGTTCTCGTCTCGCCGTTATTATCCATGATACTTGTATTCTGTTCAGATACTCTCAGTTTGATTAGACATTATCGGTAAATATTTTTTTAGGATCGATATTTGAAATTCCACCTCAAAATATTCTAAGTTCTTATTGTAATTTGTGGAATAGAAAACTTATATTTCGGTAATAAATTTAATACGACGATTATGTTATTATTAGTCGATTGTTCCTTAGAAACCTTAAATATATTTAGGATGCTTCAAAAGTAATACTTACGTCCTACATAATATTTACAATATTATGTATAATAAAGAACATAAGCTACTGAGCAGTCAATGGACTGACTTTATTTAGTAATAATATTTATTTACATGCTAGTTTTCGCCCGTAGCTTCGCCCGTGTGGAACTTTAATTAATTTTATATTATTATATAAAATTTGTACACTCTCCTGGTCTTGTGCTCTCGTCTCAATCTTTAAAGCTATAATAAGAAGAGAGTATGACGTGGTTTAAAACCTTAACACTTATGTAATTCTAAAAATGTTTTCCGATATTCAGTTACCAGTTTAAGAGAATTTTTGTGTAACTCGACTTCTAGTCGGCACATTGACACGAAACATGGCCTGATTTTTAAGGTGGATCTCCAACAACACTCTTGTGCCAACACATTCAATTCCGTTCAGTAAATTTAGCGTGATATGTGATCAAATAAACATACGTAAAGGCAGAAATCATATTGTTTAACACCTATTGCGCTTATAAAGATCTTTAATATTTTAATTCTAATGTCGCAATATATGTATATAGGAAAACCTGTCATAAGTCAAGGGAAATGCAAAATCGTTTCATACAAAGAGATATGTACATCAATATTGTTAACACCTGACGTAAGAACGATGTTGCTGCTCATAAAAATCCGACCCAGCAAAGTTAGCAAAGGGCAATATGTGCACTTTTATATTTCAGGTCCAAGCTGAAATTCGGAATAGGTCGTTTTATAACTTTGAAACTTTTGTTAAGAAAATTTATATGACAAGGGCTTTTGTGCCGTATCTGAATAAATTGATAAAAATAAACCTATGAGATTGAACTGCTTGACCATCGGATTCGATTATTGGGTAAAAGATCCAATTGTTTCTGATTTATCTTTAGCTGGAACCGACTTCAAAAGCAAACAATTTAAAAAATTATTTAGACAAGTTTCAAAAGTCGGTTTTTTTTTGAAAAATTAATTTATTTCACACTTTTTTGTTTTCGAACAATTTTAACTTTATAATTCATTTAACCGCTTTACATGAGGATTAAGCCATGGTTAATAAAATCGACCAGGCGTCTCCTGTACTTATTGTATGGAGCAATTAAAAAGCAGCTCTGATCTCGAATTTATTGTCCACTGGTAATAATTTAAGGTTCCTTACATTTTTAGTCGAAATGCAACTATCAAATGATTAATATACAAACTACATAAATTACACTCATTTTTCATAATATAAAAGTTCTACAATTGATTCATATTACATTTTTATTCACTTCCACATTAAATTAATTCACTGTATTTTCACTGTTATCGTTAAGAATTCTTATGTAACCCTGCTATGATTGTCGCTTTGGAATTATATAAATGGATGAATATATGTAAGTATATTAATAAGTAATAAACTTTAATTTGGTGTGTACTAGGTTTTACTAAGAGCCACAGAAGAGTTGTTTTTGGCGACGAATCAGAGTACTATTCTTCTAATTCCTGATAGTTAAAGACTACTGTGGCAGTCACCATCAGTTCAGCGGCATGATATGATAACTACCATACGCAAAAACTTCAACAACTAAAATAAGAGCTCAAACACACTATACTTGCCTATAATATTTGAGGCTTTTCATTGATTTTCATGGGATCCCATCATGACATCCTAAACTATGGAACCTTGGGAGTATACCCTTTCAAAAAAGAAAGGAATTCGAAATCAGTCCACAACTGACGAAATTATCGCTGAACATAAATATATATATCTAGATGAAAATAAAACCTCCTCCTTTTTTGAAAGTCGGTTAAAAACAGCAACTGTTGAATTGCTTGCTCATTCTTCTCAATGCGAATCAATATTTGGTCTGAATGATAATGTTAATGCCGAAAAGAATTTGTAAATTACGTGTTTCAAGTGTAATTTTATGCCCAACGAAATAAAGATATTTTTGATTTGATTTGATTAGCATCTCATAAACATTTCCCAAGTAGAGACATTAGTCAGTTACAGTCTTATTATTCGTATAGACGTTATTATGAAAAGTTAAAACGGAATTTAACATACCATACTTATTAAATATGATTAATATGTTAAAAGTTTCCAACTGAATTATTTTTAAAACAATTCTAAATGCACACTAAAAACGCTCACGCTGAAAACGACGAACGACATCGCTTCCTGCATCAAAAGCGCACATCGCGGTCTGAGAGAAGAAAATTGAAATTATATTTCGCTACTCGCGTCACATCTCTGGGGTTTCCTGTTCGTGGGACATGAGTGGGCGCAGAGTAGAAGGAAATTTACGTAGTGCATTAAATAATACATTCACGTTACTCGGCGCTGGAGCGTTTCGAACGAATCGCGCCCGAAAATAGGCGTCCTTGTGTCGACCCAGCCTACGTCGACCTTTAATGGTCTCCAAGACGCCTACCCACATGATCAATTCTAAAATACAAATGAAAATGCTCGAATACGTATTTTTATATATTTCTTTCTTTCATAATACGGTTTGGAAATGAGATGAATAAATTGGGGTTTTGCGAATATCTAATCAAAATTATGGGATGGCTATAATAATTTTTTTAATAATGCTCCAAGACGATAATACGACTGGAATTTGTAAAATAGAAATCATGCGATAATGTGGTGGTGAGCACGTCCACCTGCGGTGCCAGAATTGCCAGTTCAAACATGGTATTTTTCTAGTTTACGTGTAAATTCCTATTACATACTATTCCGATTACCTACGTCAAAGAATCAAAAAAGTTTTTATAGTCGAAAATGTTCACTATGACATTCCCTCCATTTTCTTCTTAAAGTAAGTTCCGGCCACTGGGTCAGAATTTATATGGCAGTCGCAAGAATTTATGAAAATATGCGATCTACATAATGCCTCACTACTTTATGTAGATTGAATATCTAGAATCATCTACAAGTTGTATTCTGAATGGTAGAATTCACGCCATCGTATAGCGAACCTCTACACGGCCACACACACGCATAGCCCGAGAGCCCGCCGCGCGGTGACTATAGCGTGTACGGGATATTTTAGGTTTTATCTACATTTTCAGTTTTACGCCTTTCCGTAATGCATTCGTAACGGCCGACGAAGGGAAGTCGTAAATCATTTTAATGGCGTGAGCGTCGCGCGCCGACACATGCAGGTACCCATCACGTTAACTGAACACGTGTTGAGCGCGCGGCGACATTAAATGATCCAATAACATCAGACAGTATTGACATATAACAAGACAATATTGACCAAAAAATTAGATGATTACAAAAATACGTTTAAATGTTTAGATGCTAGTAACATCATATTTGTTCTTGTCTCGTGTCGTCGTTCTCATATTTTATAAATTTCTTTTGAAATTAAATTGCAATTTTGTGATTACGCCAACGGCTAACGAACGCCAGCTATTTTATCTGATTGATGACTGACATTCCACTACCGTACGCTTTATGCTCAATTCTATCTCACGTACGGTTAGGTTCTGGATTGATTTACCATCAGCAAAATTCCCAACGAACTTTGACAAGGGGGTATTCAAAAAAGCTTATTTAAAAGCCAGGCAACGCCCAAGTGATTCGTCTGGGTTGCGAGCGTCCATGGACGCAGGTGACCATCTACTTTACGATGGCTTGTATGCTCCTTATAAACCTTATAACAAGGTAACTAAATACGTGAAGAAATAACTAACCGTTAGCGTATACAAAGACGGAATTTCTTTACTTTTTGTATCGAACGATCTTTCTTAGAATTACGATTTCGATTCTGGTCACGTTATCAATTCTGACCCCAATCCAGTTCTCGATTTCGATGTCGGCCGCGTTCTCGATTCTGATCGTTCATTATATCGATTATGCGCCCCGCGGTTTTACCAGCGTGAAACACTATTTGTATTCTATGTGGAGTTCTATTGTCGAATAACTATCATGATATACATTCTACATACACAACGGTTCTAATTCTACCGTTCAAATCAAATCATCTATTGTACTGTTCATAGTCAAGACAATATTGTTGTCTTGGACGACAATATCGCTTATGATACTCGATTTGCTTGTTTATGGACGTTTAGACAACTTGTGTAAGCATCGATACATAAGCGAAATAGTTTTAAGCACGACGGATTTACCACTTGGGTTAAAAATCTCCGTATATCTCTACTACAGCATCAGATCAACGTCATGCCACCATAACACTACAACTACCTGTAATACTGGAAAAGATAATCTAGTCAAATATAAGATAATCTAGTCGTCAAGGAGTATCCTAGTGTGCTGATCATCCTAGACAATGAACATGAGATAGGTTTCATTCTTTAAAAGTACATATTTTGGGAAAGGATCTACAGACTGAGTACCTAATGTTAAAAATATTTTACAATACTTTTCAGTAAGGTCTAATTATGGTACATGTGTACACGGAAGGTATTTTCAGATACCGTGAGCGAAGGTTGGAATCTAAATTTTGACTAGAAAAAAAAAATAGTTTTCACAACGACAAATACTCTTAAGATAAATGGTAGAATCAGAGTGTAGTTTTTCATAAAAGCAAAGAAAAAATCCATTGGCTAGTATAATATTAATATGAGTTATTTACACAAAAAAATATTTAATACTTGCAAAATATGTCATTTTAAAGGCGATCACTGTTGGCACCTCGCCCGCTGTATCCGAGACGTGTCTTACTCGTTAATTTTATATTTAGTTGTTAAATTCGCACGAAGCGACTACCGAAATTTCAAGTATTATTATAAGCCGTTTATTTCAATATTTAGTCGTCGCTTATTTAAACGTCTTTCGCCGCTTATTGTTCATGTTATCTGGGGCAGTGGTAATACTAATTTCTTTATAATATGATTATTATTTACACTTTAATATAGTTATTAAGAAAAAGTGACGAGTAAGGAATGTATAAGTATTTATCTCTACTTTAAAAATATTTACGTATTTTTTAAATGGCTGATTCAACAACCACGTTCCTTGAGCCGCGTCCACACATACTACAAATCCTAGCTTTTATATAAATGATATTAAATTCTATTTGTCTGTGCAATCAATCAGACAGTCAAATGTCTCTTTACATTAACATAATCGAAGACGCATTATAATATACATATTGTAGGGCGCAGTTCGGGACGGCGTACCTTTAGGATCTTCGATGAAGTCCAAGGATTCAAGTATTTCAATGAAAAAGTATTTTCAATTTCAGATCAACACATTGATTGATAGGTACTTCAGTATTTCTCCTTATGAATTTTCATATGATCTTTTATTAAATTAATATTAAACCTTGGGTATCAGCCCTCATCCCTTTTCTCTCTATTCGTTCTATCTAAAGCTTATTCACTTGTTCTTCGCCAGATTGGAATTCGAATATTCTATTCTACTCTAATTTTAAATCAAATGCGAACCCTAATATACGAAATTAAGCACAAAGACTGAATGCCTCACATGCCACCAATTCCTAGGTCCACTTCTTCAATATATATATGTGTGTGTGTGTACGCGCGTGTGTGTGCGCGCGTGTAAGTGCGCGCGTGTATGGGTGCGTGTTTGAGCGTGCGTGCGTGTGCGTGTGTGTGTGTATGTACAGCCTATTTTATTTATTTACTATATTTATTTCTAATTGTTATTTAATTGTCATCCATCTAATGCATTCGTTTTTTTAACTTTTTCTATACGCTAATACATTTGATAAAATAGGTGAATGTTTCTCTTGAATTTTTTCCTTGAACAATATGGAAATGGAGGGACAATCAAAGAATGTTAAAAATTGACTTACTTATTTATAATTTTCTTGGATAATACTTAATAAGAAAAGGAGTAGGTACACCAGTGTTTATATGTATGTTCAACTCACTTAGCTATTTAATATCCACTGATCTTCAACGACATTTTTAAATTCATACCTTATCTCAATCAGGGTTTAAGTTGTTACCAATAGTGAAGTCGAAGGTTAACCTAATGGAATTGGACAACGTACTTATTGGATAAAAGGATTGATCGGTCAACGTACCTACTTACGTCATTATCATCATCATTGTCAAAATTATTTTGTGTGATAGAAGAAGAATCAAACTACTGATTCGTACACAAAAAAGGATAATCTTCATCTTTTATATTAAATTTTCTATTTCTACGAAATTCTTCATGTAAATTTATAGCCGTTTCATACTGAATATTTATAATTGAATTGTGTTGCCAACCATCATCTTCACTTCCATATTACATTAACATTATATTAGAATATTTCTGCATATACCTACCACCTCTCTTTTTTCTCTTTTTGATATTTGACTATATTATACTTTATTAAGTCTGCTTCCCTTGTTATATTTTCTTATAGACATTTACTCGCAAGTTAGCTATGCCGGGCCTAGGTCTGAGGTTTTTTGTAATCAGAAAAAATACTATTTTTGTAGTACCCACTAAATACTCATAGCAAATGGCGCTCCATCTATACAAAATAATCGTAATAATAAACCGTGTGCTGATCGGCTGGCGTAATTTTTTAACAAGCTCAAAATATGCTCATCTCCCAATTCGTCTAAAAAGGTATAATTTAAAAAAGGCACTGCATAAAAATAACACCGATTTCTGATGAAGTAAACGATTATTCAATTAAATTTTTAGTAATATTAGGTGTGTCAGTTATTGTAACGTAATCTCCTAAGCATACATTCTATAAATCATCAATGCTTCAATCGATCATACCTAACTGATGAAGGGCGCCAACGTCACCCATCGATTGCTCCGGTATCGCGGTCGCTAGCACGCCGCCTAGTGCTAAATGGGACAAACTCGCACTAGAGGTGAACGACCTCTGTAACATTCGGTTCTTATCATTTGATTTTTTATCTGTCAATATCCGACGGTGCTAACACCCGCTAAAATTTAACAACAGTTTCATTATTAATATGGAATAAATTCATTATGCTGTCGAATGTTGTTGAAAGTAAAAATTTATAAATTATAGAATTACAAATTGCAGAACTAACAAATTAAAATATGTGATCTTTGAGGGTTTACAGGTAAATAAAAAAAAGTTCTATATTACAATACAGATTGTGTGTTTATTAAACGAGCATCTTTTCCCCGTGAAGAGTTAAGGCCAAGTTTGCTTTGATCACGGGTACCTTTAAACGAATATTTCTAGAAAACTGTTATACCTAGCAAACTCAAAAAAAATATTTTAAGTATGCAAAATATGTTCTGAGTTCTACCGTAAGGAAAGCATAAGTAAACAGCACTTTCTCTATAAAAAAAATACTAAAGTACGTTCATTTAAAACACTAATATCAATAAATGTTTAACAGGACAAATGATAAAAAAACGAAATTTAAAGAATATTAATAAAATACAATAATAAGGGTTGGTCTTAAGCTTCTTTGTTTATAATAGATAGTTTTTTCATTATAAATAAAAAACTAAAATGTCGGTTACGACAAAAAGTTCTACATAACTAAATGACAATCCATCTCCCTTACACTGCCGTTGTACGTCGATTCTACTTCTCACAAAACAGTGTGGGGTGTGACGCGTTGCTATATGGATTTGTGCTGCATTGTCTCCTGTTTGACTTTACGATATATTTTTCAAAATCTTATACCTAAGACACTAAAATGGGTAGTAACAAAATGCAAAAAGAAATTGTATAAGACAAAAGAGAAATTCCAATTTACAACAAGGCTTCAAATTACAAGAGACTATGAAGTAAGTATGAATCAAATAATTATTTTGCATTTTATCGATTCGTATAAGTGATTATTTATGAATTTTTATGTGTTTTTATATTTAATGCATTGATATAGAAAGAAGTAATACACAATTTCGTATAAAGCATATTTTAAAAAATGGCATCCATCGGTGTGAATCCATCCAAACATAAAGCTCAAAGACAGTTGCAAGAATCGAGAACGAACTACGGATAGACAGTATACGTAAAAAATGTAAATAATATGTTGATTTTAATAATGTGGATATAAAATTATTTCAGAATGAAAAGAAGCTGTGACACAACTAGCGTCAGTTCATCTAATTTAGCTAATGGATTAAATCAAAGTTATAGCTCATTACTGATGTACATATTCGACGAAAAAAGTAAATAAAACAAAATACTGTACTAGGATGTTTTAATATTGAAAATGTTAATTAAGTATACTTACTATACATTATTTTCTTAAGTACATTACACTTAAGTGCTATTGTATTTATATCTATTTACACACTACTTTTTATTTCTATTATTTTGTGTAACTTATTTGCTTATAGTTTGGAAAATGTAAGCGATACGGAACTTATACAGCACGAATATTGTACCAATGAACTTGGAAATAAGGAAGAACCACCGTCGAAGTAAGTAATTCATACGATTAATAATGTAAACAATCTATCTTGGGAATTACCATCAATACATATAATTCATCTAAAAACTCATGAAAAATCTACAATTGATGTTACTCTGAAGACATGAACTATTACGAGAATTTGAATGAATGATTTTTTTTTTACGGTTGTTAAAAGAAACAATAGTTTAAATTCAATTAGTTGAAAAATAAATGGGTTTATTTATAAACAAATTATGACTTTTTGTGTTAGAAATATAATGTAATTACATGCTTTTTTTTTGTCAATAGCATGTACTGATTTAATCATTGCTGGTTTAGACGTTCCAGATATAATACAGATCAAGAAAATTTTGAAGATTTAATCATAAAACCTGTGAAACAACACTTTTAAACAGTTGAGACACATCGATTGCTCGTAGAAGCATATAATGAAGCTAGCTTGAGTGAACATGCCGTGAGTGGTTTCAAAAGTTTAAAAATGGTGATTTTGACGTAGAAGACAAAGATCGCTGTGGAAGGCCATATATTTATGAGGATGTAGAATTGGAGGTATTATTGGAGGAAGATTCGTCTCAAACACAAAAGGAACTTGCATTTACTTTAGAATTCACTTAACAATCAGTCTCGCTTCGTTTAAAATCGTTAGGAATTATTCATAAACAATGTAATTGAGTTCCATATGAATTAAAGCCGAGAGACGTTGAACGCCAATTACGCATGAGTGAAATGCTTCTAGCTAAGCACAAAAAAGAAGTTTTTTATATCGAATCGTCACTGGTGATGAAAAGTGGACACATTATGATAATATAAAAAAAATAAAATTATGGGGACTACCTGGCCACGCATCAACATCTACAGCAAAACCAAATATTCATGGAAAAAATTCATGCTATGTATTTGGTGAGATCAGCTGGGTGTGGCGTATTACGAGTTGCTTAATCCAAGCGAAACAATCACTGGAACTATATACCGAACACAGTTGATGAAAGAGAGTTGAGCACTGAAGGTAAAATGCCTCAATACTACTCCAGACACGACAAAATTATTCTTCTACATGATAATGCTTGTCCGCATGTAGCGGTTCCGGTGATAAAACTATTTGAGAGCACTTGATTGGGAAGTACTACCCCACCCGCTTTATTCACCAGACATTACGCCGCCCGACTATCATCTGTTCCGGTCAATGGCACATGTTCTGTCAGATCAGCGGGTCCCACCATATGAAGATACAAAAATTGGGTTGATTCGTGGATAGCCTCAAAAGATAAGGAGTTCTTCAGACTTGAAATTCGAACGCTGCTTGAAAAATGAAAAAAAATAGTTGCTAGTGATGGACTATTCGATTAAAATTAAAATGCTGTTCCTTCACAATAAATATTATTTTATTGACAAAAAAGGCGGAAACTTATTTGTATTCCTAATATCTCTCGCTTCACTGACGTCCATCAATTTTTTCATGCAAGCTTGTCGGTTTTTGGTGTTCAAAATTAGGCTATTCTTTGATATGCCACCAATTTGGTCTGCATAGGATTTTACGGCGATCCTTGCCGACCTTTTATGACATAGTTTTTCCGTTTAAAAAATTGAAAACATTTCAAATGAATAAAACGTTTAACAAATATAACAAATAATATAAGTTAAATGATGAATCTTTTTAAAATTTATTTAATTAGACATAGGCTAGTTAAAATAGTGGTACGGGTGCTATGTACTATTTCCTAGCTGATCTGCCATCTGCAGCGCCAAATGCCGACAGACGTAGACAACCTCCCGAGAGGAGGTGCCGGGGCCTTATATGTATAGTTTGTGATGGCGGTGGACGAGTTAACTTGTTTGTTCCCCGGTTATAAGTACTTCTTGCGAACAGCGGATACGAACCAGATGATGACTCTCCCCCTTACAATGTAACGTGTTTTTCATGTAGGCAATCTAAGGGTTGAGAGTACATAACTATATAATAAACAATAACAAAAAAATACAAAAAAGCACATAGATAAAACAAAAAAAGTTTTATGCTTAAAAATAATTGTTGGTTATACTTATACACACAATCGGCCTAATACATTAAATAAGAAAAACTGGCCAAGAGCATATTGGACCATGCTCATTATAGGGTCCCAAAGTCAATATTACAAAGAAACACAGAACAGATTAAAAAAGTATATTGTTACACTTTTTCCATGTTTCCTGCACGGAATAGTTATAAGCATTTTAGTCGTCTGTAACTAGAAAAACAACTAGGTATGTCAACTATTATTGTTAAACTAGTGTAAACTAAAGTGCATCAACAAAAGAGCGTATCTTTATGGCACTTACGTCCTTTTTTTAAGAAGCACAGTTTTATGGCAATAACTCAAAAACAGTATATCCGACCATGTTCAAAATTGTTTTTGCTAAAAGTAATTTTTATTCAGCCTTACATTCGTTATTTTTTTCATATTTTACGGATATACAGTTTAGAAAATAGAATTTCTGCAATTTTCAGAGCGATAATTTCTGAAATTATTCACGCAATCACAACACATTCTGTTATGTTAAAAAGTTTGTAAAAAAAAACTGTCGAAATATGTAAAATAATTTTTTTTCAGCTTCTGTTACGTGTATGGTGTGCCCCCTAGAAGTGTTTATTTTTGTTATTTAATCATCAAACTAAGTAGCGGCTTATACAAGACACCTACACTATAAATTTCATCAATATTAGATGTATATTATTATATAGTTTTTGAACAAAATGCCTGTGATATACGGACGGACAGAAATGAGGAAACTATAAGGGTTCTGTTTTTGCCATTTAGATTCGGAACCCTAAAAAAGGCCAAGCACGTGTCGGATCACGCAACTGTGTAGGGTTCCGTAATTTCCTTTTATCTCCATTAAACCTGCAATAGTCGGGTATCTCATATATCACAGGTACCCTAAATTTTTTTTATATATTATTCCACCACTCAGTCAGCGTGATTAAAATGTGTACCATGCCAAATTACACCTTTCTAGTACTAAGGAATGTCGTGGAAAGACAGACAGACGGATGGACGGACACGGAGCTCACGGAACCCTAAAAACTTACAAACAGTGATTGTATCTCTGGATATGACAATCTGATTGAAGTTAAATATAAGTAGATGAATTGTTACTTGTGTTTGTATTACTTAGTACGATGGGAGTGAGTGCGGGACAGGATTTGGACCTACAAAGACATCGATAGCACCTAATCCATAACCGGCTCTGTAACGCAAGAGCGGAACAAGCATCAGACTTAGAGCTGGATGGGCGTCGAATGAATTTAGGGCGGCACCCGCTTCGTAATCGACAGTGAACTCGGAATGAGAACTAAGAACGGGACAGAGATCGGAAGAACCAAAGGTGGAAGTGACTGTAATCGAGAGCGACAGCGGCATTGGACTTCGAGTGGAACGGAGAATCGGAAGAACTTAGACATTTCCGATCCCTGTGCCACTTGAAATCCAAAGCGGTACCCGACCGAAATCAGAATTCGAATTCCCGAACCGGAGTTGCAGTCAAGAACGAAGCCAACAACAAAATCGAGAGAAGGATTGTGATTGAGATTTTTTTTTTGTGGTAAACATTGTTAACGGGTATTCTAGGAACCTAGAAGCGATGTTATAGTCAAGATTTCAAATAGATCAGTCAAAATTACTCCAATTTATAATATATCTTGATTTAATGGAAAAAAATACTAAATTCGTACCAGATAAGAATAGGTGACGCTGTTATTTAATTGTTAACAAATGACTAATATTCAAATTACTTGTGTAGATTTATTGCCAATAAAAAATATCGAATCTAGATCCAATAGGTGGTGCCATGGTCGAGTCATAAGTATGTGCATTTTCTATCAATAAATCAATACGATTCATTTTAACACAATATAGTAGCGTGGTGTAATAAAATTATAATTTGTGAAAAATTTGCAAGTAAGAACGCCAGCTATGCTAAAAAAAAACTTAACAATGTCTGGCGAGTCCGCTAGTTATTTACATTCGTCCTACAAAAAATCGAACGTCGGTCAGTCAGTTGGAAGGTTTACCTCACAGGACGAACACCACGATAGGCCAAGGACGGCGCATAATCACAAATCGTGACGATTCAACCAATTAGTACACAAACTACATTACCTTTGGAAACTAATAACGTAATTAATTGGCGGCGTTGTAACGTTAAAATGATTGCTAATCACTTTTACCGCCACAGCGCGCCTCGTTTCGCGCCGATCGGCGCGCGCCGGCCTTGGCGGCCCGGCCGAAAGCTGTTTGTGAAATGGACTCATAATTTGTTATTGTCCCAAACCGCACCCGCTATTGTTTAACGCCACTTACTGGCTGCTGCTCGTTCATTGAAACTAATGAATAGTCATTAAGGTTTTCGTATCGGACTAGAATCGGCGTTCATTGAAATGAATTAGCATTAAATTATATCGATTGTGAACTTGTACAAATAAATAAAACTACACCATATCTCTGTAATCACGAATTCGTTTAATGACTTGTATTTACACGATATTTAAGCAGAAATAATAATGAAATCACATATTTACATTCGTTGCGAATTTTTGAAATTCTTCATGCATTTTTTTTCTTGTTTTACAATTGTGGTGTAATATTGTTTTAAATGTTTAATTAATTGTCCATTTCAAAATAACAATTGATATGACAAGTTTGTCTCTACAGCTTCAGCTCTCTAACTCTAGTTCTTACGTGTCGTAATTCAACCCGAGTACATAAGAACTTTGCTGATATCTGCCGCGATAGTGTTCTCTACGAGCACATTTACACGAAATTTGCATTGTAACAAATAATTCTATCAATAAGCACTTCGATAATCCACATATCAATCAGGTCAATTTTACAAATAGGGACTGAAAAATAACCATAGTCAATAAGAACAACTAAAAATAGAATCCAAAAAATTTATAGGTTGAAGTAGTTATAGACGAATTATAGACGAAAGTAATAAAAACGTCAGAAACCTAGCAGACCAAACAAAATATTTTGAAAAAAACCGTTTTCAATATATGACTCGGCAATGATAAAATTCGATTATTTAAAAGGAAAAATGTTGATGTTACAAATTCAAATTTTTCAAGTAATTGAAAAATTGATTCACATCGAGATCATTTTCGTGTCTTGACTTTGACACGATTTCAAATGTCGACCGAAGCCAGAAAGGTTGTCTGAAAAACTTCCAATGAAGTTCAGACAAAAGCTGTTCTAGAGCGACTTTTTACCGTTAGTCCAACGAATTCGAGCGTTGTCAAAATTAACTTCGGCGGACGAAGAAACAAGTGACCGCCCTTTTATGACTGCTAAGGAAAATAATGTGCTGGCGTGAAAAAAATAATTACAGGGAATAGGCAAATTCGGAATAGGGAATAGGAAGTTTAAATGATATATTTCACAAAAGGAAGGTAGACTACTCGTTAATTCACGATCTAGCGCAGAGCCACAAGCGCGTTCGGGTAGAATGGTGCTGTAGTATAAAAATTTAAAGCGTTTGTTTCGGTGCGTTTACGTCATCTTTGCGAACGTTGAATTACGGATTTATTAACATAGTCCGAAAATGGAGCGTCAGTCGACCGTGTGGCTGTTCCAATATAAATTAACGCTTAACAAAGTGAACCGAGCGGGAAGTTCAGATCAAATTATGGTTACAAGTTTTTGGAGAGAAAACAGTTTTTATCACGAGAAAATGCACTGATATGAATTTAAACATTGGTTTTGTCGTATGAAACATTACATAAACGCCAATGGAAATTTCTTCGAAACATATAATAAAATAGTAATAACATTTTTTTATATATTTTGTAATTTTACAAAACCTAAATCATTTCACATATATATAAAAATAAATACGAATATTTATGAATGTTTGTGCGTCCTTTCCCTATGCATTCATGGATTATTTATTTGATTGGGTTGATATTTTGGTTATATCAACTCAAACAAATGAATGGATAACAAATTTATTTTGGTGATATCAATTCATGTCTGGTACACGTACATCCGATACGTGTACTAGCGATGGTTTAAAAAAAACTAGCGTTTGTCTCCGATTGTGCTCACGTTTTGTATTTTTAACGTTACTATTGAACCGATTAGGAAAATACTTTTACTAATAAATACCTATTTTATCCTATAAAAATAGACAACAAACATTTCCATTGATGTCATCTACGTATATATATACTACACCGATTCTTAAAACTTTTTGTATTTATATAAAGCTCCACTATCACAGAGCAATATGTATCTTAATATTATGAATTCAAAAGCCTTTCTGTCTGTCTATACTTCTATCACGTTTTCACGCTTAAATCGCAGTAACGATTTTTGATGAAATTTGGAGAAAGTGTGACACAAGGGAACGTATATAAGCTACTTTTTGATTGTTCATGCGCCTGATCGTTTGTAAGTTACGTCATATCTCAACGATAGTTAAACTGATTTTAATAAACTTTAGTGTATGCATAAATCACACTATTTTGTAATGTATAAGCTACTGTCTGTTTAATTTTTCCTGTTTCTGTGTGTGTAATTTTATAACTCAATAATTACTTAAGCAATTTTGCTGTTTATAAATTTAACAGAACTTATTATCGCATAAAATACGTGTTGTTACTCATTTTGTTTTGTATGTTGATCTGTTTGACCCTTTATATCTAAACATTTAAAAGTTCTTTTTATTTAATTTTATCGGCCATGCTCATTACTGTTTGCTTTGTTTATAGAAGGACCTGTGTTAGAGCGGGCGACGAAAATTGCAAGAGAGGGTTGAGAAGCAGAATATGGTATGAAAGGTAGAGCGAAAGCAGAAAATAAAGAATATTAAAAATCCGATTGTTACTCTATGACTATTGATAACGGTTTGATAATATGAAATAATCATGGATTAAAACGAACAATAGGTTTTTTACAGTAAATTTTATATCAGTATTATATGCTATTATTATAATATTACACAAATGTCATGCTTTTGTCACGATATTCAGTTGTTCGTTACTGAACTACGCATCAACGACTTGACGGATTTAGATGAAATTTAGCGCAGGTAGATTTTTTTCCGAAGTCTACCCATAATATTTTATACCTTATACTAATGCGATCTTGTGACATAGTTTTATGATAAACCTAAATGCCGTAATCGATGGCGAAAGTGAGATCGATATTGAAACCAAAAGCAATATTAGAATTTGATTAGATTTATGGAATTGGTGAAATTAGATTGGAACGAGTCGAGGACTAGAAACGAATTGAAGGTAGCTGTGAAACGGAACTACCTTAAATCAAAGACAGGATCGGATTGGTATCAACGATAAAAAATTACTCGATATAGAAAATGAAATATTAATCATATTACATCCACGCAGATGGAGCCGTTGGACTGAATTTGAGTCTAGGTATGAAATCCAGTGTGGAACTCGGATCAGCATCAGCGGACCAGAAAAGCAATAAGGAGTTCTACCGACATTGGATTTGATAGCAATATCGATCGATTTATAAGATATAGAAATGCATATTATGTCCACGGAAGCACACACGGGGAAAAAGCTAGTGCATTATAAAATGAAACGTTCAAAATCCAGTAGTGTTACATATTTCGAAATGGATTTTATTACTTTTTTATCATCATGAATAGTTTTTTTTTGTACGGTAGTGAAATGGGTTTCACGACTTATTTAAAAAGGAAGAGAAGTTGTTATTAATTTGAACGAAGTCACCATGACATAAAGGATTCACGAGTATATCTGTTACAGAAAATTCAGGAGATCAATAATAATGCTAATGGCCTCGTTATTTGAACACATTAAGAATGGAGGTCGCTTTGATCAAATCATGTATTTGGAAGGATTAATGATTTTTCCAATTTTTATCAAATTACCTCAAGGTTTAATAAAAAACCTAAGCGTAAATAATTAAAAAGAAAAGGGAACCCAGTGAACATGAACATGAACACCCACGCACTTTATTAACGGCCACAGTCAGAATTTATACAAAGAGAAAAGTTCAACGTCTCATAAAATGACTTATTCACAAAAAATGTGCTGTAAATAATTTTTTGAATAAAAAAAGTACTACTTTTTAGACTCTGTGGAATAATTATTTATCTAGTTCATTTATGCAGTAGAAATAAAATACGGACATTGTCATATTTTACTAAGTTCCCTCAACCATCTGCTACGTGTACTGCTGTTATTTTTAAACGTTTGACAGTGAAATCACTTAGAAAATTATCAATTGTTATGCGTTTATTAAGCACGATAAAACATTTCTGCATATTATAACAACCGGAATGGATATTTCTATGCTACTTCCATTGCTATGCTTGACAGCGAAACTTGTAAACTTCAAATACATCAATAGAATACTTTATCTTTACATCTCATCTAAGATATTGGCCTAATTAAATTATTGCTTAAGGCTAATCGAAATCTTGAACTCATCATATTGTGATTCAATGCAGCTGTCATAAGGAATAACATGATACCCCATTTTGAGTCATTTGTATAAAGTTTGACGATATCGCTGCAACGCCAAAAGATTAATGAATGTATTTTATTCTGTTCTAGAAATAGACTGCAGTGTCTGACCTTTATTAGAATTGCATATTTTAAAAGGTCTCTAATGTCAAGTTCGTGTAACTAAATTAACAAAGCGTGGTAGGCGGAAGCGCGGGGTATATAGTTGCCTATTATTACAACAATAGTTATACTATACATAACGACATTATTTATATTATATTATGGATAGTTATATACCTGTTATTATAATTCAATATTATTGCACAGCTGTAATAATTCAAATACATACTTTGCGTGTAAACACAATGCAAACATTTCTTCAAAATTATTAAAGCATTATGTTTTAGAAGGTCGTATAACAATTGAATCTTCCTTCGATATAATGTAGCAATGAAATTAGCATTTTATGTATTTAAATTTATATAAAAATCGACAATATGACGATGAGCCTCGAAAAACCGATGTTTAGAAAATTCGACACAATCCAAGCAACACATAACAATAGTTTTATTCAAACTTTAAATAGAAATATAATGGCGTTTTAATTCATCATTACAACTCTATTATTGTCATTGTCGGGCTATTGTTTGTTACGTCCTCACATGTAGGTCAAAACGCCCATATTACAATCATCGACAATCAATACTTTCACAATTACTTCACTAATGATACTCTATATGGCTTCACGTTAATTCAAATAAACATTTATAATCGATGTTGAGACTTTACTATATAATTGCTAGCTTTACATAAACGTAATTTGAATAACATTGTTGTAACTCACATTTGTTTTATAGTGCAAAAATACGAACTGCCCTATTTTCTAGTTTTTACTACGAACCTATGTACTAAATGTTTGCTGATGTTGTGTCAGGTTTTATTTACCCTACTCATAGATGTTTAAAAAAGAGAATACGCAGAGTTACATACTATTTGGATAGCGAAAAATGTCTTAAAGTATATATTTTGTCTCTGTCTTACATTTTATGAAAGCATTATGTAGTGCCAAACAAAAAGATGAGAAGGAACATTATTTATCATCTGACAATTCAACCGAAATATCATCACATAAGGTTCATTTTTAAATGCAAAGAGAACGAGTAACGATCATTTTGTTATTGGAAGACAATCATAGAAAAGGCAAAGATACTCGTATTTTATACAATTTACACGTGCTGTTCTAAAAGAAGACATCAGTGGAGTGGTTTAATATTATTTTTAATTGTTTTTAATTGAATGTATGAAAAGAATCATAGTATGTTTTTCTTTATAATATATAGCTCAAAGTAATAATCACCTAAGATTAATATGAATTTTTAATTTCATATATCAGTGAAAATATACATGAAAGAACTTGATAATTTTTAAAGTGTATAAAGTATAGTAATATAGAACTTTCTTGTTATTTATATAATAAAATAAGATGACGACTAATTAAATATTAACAAATTTTTGATAAACATAATACTTTTATATAATTTGCTAAAAAACAAATTAAAATATAATAAACAAAATTATTTTTAGAATAAGTTTAATCAATTGCATGATTTCCTTTTAGATATAATTTATAAGTATAAATATAAATATGTATAACTATAAAACAAATAATTAATTTAAAAATTAAAAGGCCACTCCATTAGTATAAGAACAGAGTTTCTATTGTTAAACGATGTGACGTCACAAGAAATACGAGACCGTAGTTGCTTAGGTCTGTTTCTTTAAGGCTTATATATCGGTTTTAGATGCTACTTTAAATGAAGAAATACAAAATGGTCATCGAATACTCATTATAATACTCGTACCTATTTGAGCACCCATTATAAAAAATTAAATTTTATCTATTGAAAATAAGAAATCCTTTTTCATAGCTTATTACGTGCTATTTTTGCATTTTTTAACAGAACACTTCGTTGTCGGAACGGAAGGTGTGACGAACGAAACTACACTTAAGGCAATGAGTACTAAACGACTGTCGTCACCACAGCGATGATAGTGTCCAGACCGATGGCTTAAAGTTCTCTCTCGGGCTTATGGTTCAATTCGACTGAAGTGAAAAACGATTAGTAAAATTTAGAAAATGTGTCATGCAGAGGACTCCAAAACTACAATGCTGTAACAATTCCAGTGAATTGTACAACTCAATATTTCATGTAATAAGAAAGGAATACAACAATATTTTCCCAACAAGAATTATTAAAGTAAATGAGTCATTATTGTTCAGTCATTGGGCAGTAATGGGAATACACAAAAGTAGGAAAAGATGGTATGACCCATATAACGAATATGTAAAAAACTATTTAAAAACTTTTAAACGTGTCTGTATCGCGGCTAAAATGATTTATATTAATAGAAAAATATAGAACACAAAGAACGAAACTGGCAAAATTAAAGGTCGCCATCTTGACTGCCAACTTATGATAAATGACAAAATTAAAAAAAAAGACATAAAAGTCGCCGAAGTCTTTAAAATATTTTTTACTCACATTTTAATACCGACTACCAAATCTCTCAATTCATCTCCCGCTTTTGCTGAATCCTTATCGAGGTAAAATATTCCGTCTATTAACATTAATTTAGAATTTAATTATATAAATTCGGAAGGCATTATTAAATCATTCAAGTTATTGGATATGAAAAAACTGCTGATCTCCATGGTTAGTTAAAATTGTAAACCCCATTATTAATTGTATTGCACCGCATTTGGCGCTTGTTTTTAATAAATGTTTGGATGATCTGATGAAAGAAAGCAAACTTGTTCCCATATTCAAAGGCGGCAGTAAATAGAACCCCTCCAACTTTGGGCCTATATCTGTACTGTAGATATTAAGTTAAATTTTTGAAAAGTGAATCCTAAATCAACTTCTACTACATTTTAAAAGTAATAATCTAATGTCAAAACACAGTTCGATTTCACACGGGGTCTCTCAACAATCGATGCTGGTGCTAAGCTTGTTGGAAAATATTTTGAAGCCTGGGAAGATTCGCGGAATACGATAAGAGTGTTTTCGATCTCTCCATAGGATTAGACTCTGTAAATCACGAAACACTGATCAGGAAGCTACATCATTATGGAGTCATGCACTCGACCTACTAGCATCATATTTGACTAATAGAGTTCAGAAGGTCCATATCAATATCATGAGATTATCTGGATCCGTAGTCCGCATGGAGGTGCCACAGGGATCGATCTTTGGTCCGTTTCTGTTTTCAGCAATTAATGACTTACCTAGCCTTGTTAAGGATATTCATATATTCATGATATTCATGTACTGTTTACAGATGATACCCTTTATTATCTTAGGTCTTACTTTAGACAATAAACTTAGTGGGGTCCTCGTATCAGTGAGTTGGCAAAAAAACTTAGCTATGCTGCTTTGCAATTAAAAAATAAGACATTTGTCCTATATCAAAATCGCCAGATAAGTTTATTTTGGCTGTTGCCATAGATTGATGTCGTATGGCATCATCCTGTTTTAGGGACATGCTGCGGTTGTTCACAGAATTTTTGTTTTGCAAAAGCGGGCCGTTTGTGCAATTTACGGGCTGGGACTTGGTGTTTCTCTAAGAAGTAAGCTTAAAGAAATTGGAATTTTAACTGTAGCATCACAGTTTATTTTTCAAAATTTTATTGGTAAATTAATTAAGAATGTTGTAATAAAAATGGTTATAGACATAATTTCAATACTAAAAATAAACTGTTTTTACATATTAATCTACTGGATAGGAACACAAATTCATTTGGGGGGCTCTATGTGCGCATGTTCAAATAGATTCCTGTGGATATACAAAATTTACCCTTATACAAATTTAAAGTATTTATTAAAAAAACACTTTGCACAAAAACGCATTACACTATCTCTGAATATTTAGAGGATAAATGGACACAGTGAGCTCATCTTCCTACAATTTTTTTCTGCAATAGTTTTATGTATGATTATATTTTTATATAATTAAAGAGCTATCCTCAAGTTTTTTGTTCGTCCTTTTTGTGGTATAACTGCCTTACAACGAGTGGTAATTAAAAAAAGTGGACATATTTAAAAAGCTGTAGATTCTTTAAATGTTATGACGTATTTCAAATGTTATATTATAACCTATGAAATACAAATGTTTTCAATTTGAATGAAATCAGACCATAGCAGTCGATTTGCGTCTTTTAGAATACTGCTTAATAAAACTCTAAAAAGAAACATTTATGTACCAGTGAACGAAAACCGCTTAACCAATTTAGAAAAAATATTGTGCAAAGAATTCCGGAACTTCAGAGCTGTGGTGATTCAAATAAGCTGTATAATTTAATGTTTCACGTAATGGAAACAGAATATGATGATACATTTTTAGCAAGAAATGTTAAAATAAATTAATCATGATCATTTAGCGATCGGGCAACAGTAATAATCAAAAAAGTAGAAGCAAATTGTTTAAGATTTACGATTAAAGGACTTTTAATAATTATAAGATCTTTGCTAAATATGTAAAAAAATATTAAAATACTTTTAAACGTATTTGCATCGAGGCTAAAGCCAAGTATGTAAATAATAAATTCAAAAATAGCAACATATTTTAGGAATCCGGAGAGATTTCCGAGATGCAATTGGTGTATTTTGCGGTCTCTCCAAAGCATTCTATTGTATTTATCATGAAACTCTGATGGTGAAACTACGTTACTATAGAGTACCAGGCTGGGCACTTGGCTTTCTCAAATCATATTTAAGTAAGAGAGTTCAGAGAGTTGTCAATGGCGTGACATCTGTATTTGTAGTTCACATGAGTGTACCACAAGGATAAATTCTTCGTCCCTTTTTTTTAGTCTTTGTAAATAACTCACCTAGCCTCGTTAAGAATTTTCAAGAAATAATACTGATTGCCGATGACACTTTTTTGTTTTTCAAAGTTAAAAGACAATAGACCGCTTATTCAGTTATGAATAATGCTATCTGTAAGCTAGAAAATTGGTTTACTGCAAATAACCTACTTCTAATTGATAGAAAAGAAAATATACAAAATTATCAATTCCAAACGTAAAATATGAATCCGGAACTATTACAGTACGTAACGAAGATTTAGAGTTTAAATTACTTTAAATAACATACTTCAATTGGGACCTCATATCAGTAAATTGGCGAAAAGTCTTAGGCTCTTCCATCTTAGCAGTAAAAAATAAGAAATTAATCAGACGTAGAAACTGCTGGATTAGTTTATTTTAACTGTTTTCATAGCCTGATGTCGAATGGAATTTTACCTGGGGGCAGGCTGCAGATATTCATGGAATTGTTGTGCAGAAACGAGCCGTTCGCGCGATTTACAAGTTCAGACCTAGTGTATCTCTGAGAATAAATTTAAGAAAATTGGAATTTTAAATCTGGCATCGCAATTGATATATGAAATTTTATGGTATGTAAAAAAATTTATAATAGAAATACTTAAAGGAAATAATGTTCGACATAAACTCAGTACCAGAAATAAAAATAAACTGTGTTTGCATATTAGTCGACTGTGGAGTCATAAATTCCTTCCGAGGGTTCGGTGTGCCCATGTCGAATAAGGTTCCTGTAGATATACAAGATTTACCCTCATATAAATTTAAGAGCATTATTAAACAAACACTCATTAAAAAAGGATATTTATTACACAATTTCCGAATATTTAGAAAACAAATACCCATGGGTATAAGCGCCTCGACTTAAATTCTTACCTGGCTGTTTCGTTCATTAATGGTTTTGTATTTATTTTGGATATGCGTAATGAAATTAGAAAAGTTATTAAGTAAAAAACCCCTAAGTTTCTTGCTCGTTCTTCTTGAGGAAAAACTGCTTTCTAAGCGAACGGTAAAGTGTAAATTCGCAAAAAATTATGACGTAATCTAAGTATTATATCTCAAAATATCTTTATTTTATAATAACCTATAAAATAAAGATATTTTGAGTTTGAATTTGAAAAATTTTAATTTTAGTCCAAAACTAATGCCCTTAATCACTGAGTTACCACTAATCATATCCTTTTAATTTTTAGTTATATCTTGAATTGCTATTTAAAGAACTATGTCAACGACAAGCGACTTAGTGGAATAACATAATACTTTTTTTTAACATTATCACATCTTCATTAAGGTTATAGTACCTCTATAAATATCCGAGATATTTATAGAGGTACTATTGTGAATAGTACCTCGATATGCCACACGGACGGAAGAAAGCGAGAATAGATCTATTTCTGTATCTCTGTCATGCAACTAATGCGGCGAGAAATGTCGGTGGTGGAGTAGAATGGCTCTACGTAAAACGGAATACACTACTTTGTATATTCTCCGCTGTGGAGCTTGAATCGTTGGATATTTCCGTTCAAGAATGAGGGATATAACAACATTTAAAATTAAAAAGAAAATTTGTACGTCAACCATTTTATCGTTAACTTTTTTTTATAAATGACTGAAATCACATATTTTTGTATACAATAAACACTTATGAATAGCATAAACTTTGCTGGTAATTCGTATATTTTGATAAATTGAAATATCGAAAATAAATATCGTTCTTATTTATAACAGAAAAATCTATTTTTTTTTTGGGGATTAGTTTATAAAAAAGTGTAAGGAAATTTTAAAAATTACACAAAATGCCCACTTTTAAAGACATTTAAAATGCGTCATCGACTTTTTGTCGATGACGCATTACGTAACACATGGCGTTAATGTTTATGGAGACATAAATATTTATACCTCCGATATAATACTTAAATCAACGTTGGTCCCGATCCGCGTATATCAATCGGGAATAACCGGAGTTTGTTTGTGATAAGCATACGGGTATGTCATCTCCATTCTGAGTTATTCACCCTCGTCGCAAGCGTACGCAAACATCGCGCCAGCGCCGCCGGCTCGCGAAGTTTCAGCGAAAGCTTTATATCTCGCGCCCAACTTCAGTGCCAACCGACGAGGGGACTTTGCGGTTGCGTGCTTCTGTACGACGCCCGGTTATCAGAGAACAAAGTAAAGAAAGAGCACTTCACAACTTCGAGATACTCTCCCTGTAAACATCCGACGAGCACATACGAGGTGATATGTGAACAAGCCAAAAATATAAACGCTTTTATTTTAAAAAGTTATTAAACTTTCGCCAGCTAATGAAAGAACGTATGTAACCTTCTGCATGTTTTATTAAATCACTGCTATGACATTACGTAATTCTCGCAGTGCTGAAAAAAATCTCATGCAGAAATATTACTTTTGGCTTTGTTCAAAATATTTTAGAGCTTTGAGAATAAACGTATGTAGTAATAGAAAATAACTGCTTCAACACGTCATAAGGACATCACTGGCTGTTTATAATCTCACCACTGCTGCTATAATTAATGAGCTGTTCCCACACATGCTACGATTATAAATAAATAAATAAAAAATAATAATATTGAAAACAAATGTAACGACTCGACTCTCCATCCGAAGATCATAGTTTCCAATGCAAGTGCGTAATAACTAAATTTGCATATATAATTTATAAAAATATTATTTCGCCGTTAACGATGGTACTCGCTAATGGCGAAGAAAAACATAATAAGGAAACACCACATTTGTACTGAAGGTGAAAATACACTTGCGCCACCTATACAGCTCGATGTGTAATAAGTTACACGGGCGGGCAGTCTTCTTTTTTTTTGCAGAGTTATTATGCACTATTTGCCAGAGTGCTTGTACAAAATACATTTACTGAGCAGGTACATTTTGTAACTTATTTTATGCATCAACCTGTACATAACGTTGTTTCGCAATGAAGTTTAACTCAACTAATCACTGGTAACGCCATATCAGAAACCATCAGTGAAGTTATTAAAAATAAATTAAAAAATTATGTGAGTAAAATATGTAAAAATATTTTTATTTATTGTGACTTAATGATTTGAAGTGAGCCCGACTTACGTCGTATTCCCGATCGCTTCTGGTATCGATCCCAATCTATATTCTAATTTCGATCAAGATAATTAGATCTCAAATTTTCCATTAAGTTCTTATTATTATTATTTTTGTTCATTTTGTAGCTTATGACGTATACACTCCATCTAATAGAAATAGACTATAATCAGATCCCTAAGACAAAAAACTTTGAAAATGCACTGCAACGCTTCTCATTTAAAACCAATCTCAAAACAATTTCTTAAGCATCTAAAATCCCTTCAAAACTTAAAGCTCGCTTAACTCCCCGTTGAACCCCTACTAATTAAGTTTTCGTAAAATCTTTAAAAACTTTTGTTTGTAATTTTCTTGTTAATATTCTTCATCTCGATTGTTACGTCAGTACGAGAACCCTGTGCCAGACCTCTATATAAAAAGATATCGTTTCCCAACTCATTTTAGTGATAATCCATTAAAAACTGGTTTAATACGCCTATTTTTATACAATAACAATAATTTTAAATACACTTAGTATTATATAAACTATTACGATCATATAAGTGTTATAAACGAAGTAAGGCATTGGAATCAATGGAAATATTTATCTCAAATATTACCATCGCTATTTAATTCAATCTGGGTAGATATTCCATAAAATTGACACTGTCTATACATCAATCATTTTTTTTTAATAATAATAAAACTATTGCCTCACTGACATCCATCAACCTTTTCATACAAGTTCGTTGGTTTCGGTTGCTTAAAATTTGACCTTTTATTGATAATCCAACAATATTTTTGCATAGGATTTTCTAGGGCGACTCTAGCCGACTTTCCACCACACCCATTTGCTTTATAGATTTATTTTTCAGTCTATTTCCATTTGTCCTTTCCAGGTGGCCAAACCACCGCAGCATAACTTTTCCTACTCTAGTCACAAACTTTCATTCTTTCAATTCTTCATTTTCTATCTAGAAGCCGCTACTATTTTCTTGTTCTCTAGAAATTACGAAATCTCACATAAACTTGGACAAACAAAGAGTTTCCTCTTTTATGAGGTGAATTAAAAAAAAACACAGTCAAATACCAGGTAGATTAGTGTGGAAAGTATTTCACACTATGCAATGCCGTTTTTTTTTAAATTAAGCTCATTTTTTTGGGGTTACTGAATTAAAAAAGACTTTAAAATTAATCCAATCAGGTGTTATATAAAATGACTAGTTGTTAGTAAAACAAATAATTTTATTTATAATCTGAAAGCTTTAAGGAATTAAACAAAATATTCGAAAATCAAGCATTTTCGTTTTATCTCCAAAATTACTTAAAGAATGATTACAAAAAATACTGAAATACTGAATATGAAGTCTCATTCGTGGTGTAAAAGAAAAATCTTAAAGCTTTGAATTCCCACAGGAAATAGAAAATATCCATGAATAGAAAATGCGTCTAAAAGATGATTGCTTATTTTTACTCGGGACTAATAATTTCGATGGGCCGAGCATCTCCGGAGTATTTGGGCTCAAATTCTTGTCTATGACAACCTTATGGATACTTTTCATTTATTGTCTGTTCTAAATAATAAAATAAAAACAGTTAATTATTTAAATTTAATAAAAACACTAAGTAATGTGATGATTTGTAGCACGGAACCGTCTTCATACGTCTGTTTCACACTCGCCTGTTTTTTTTCAAATCACCTTAGTTTTACTAAATTTCCTTTTTTTACGTAACTTTACCGAATAGAAACAGTCAATAAGTTTCTTGAAATAGACTATTATACGATATAAGCGGAACTTCTAAATAAAATTTTCATTCCCTTGACCCAGCGGCTTGAAATGTGGGTTGATACATAATAATTATTGCCATTATTAAGATCCAGCAAAAAATGAAAAAAAAAAACACGTTCCTTGTATGGGGACTTCTATAATTTTTAACTTTATTTCGAATTTTATTATATGTTGTTATAAAGGCCATGTCTGAAAATGGCTGCATTTGCAAAAAACGGCCACTCTGTGAAAATTTCATGCGTATACTTATTACAATTCAAAAATGACGAACAGACAGGCAAGCGAGAAGGTTCCGCTACTACGAAGGATAGGGTCCCGTTGGTTCCCGTTGGGTATGCAACTCTAATTATAAATCTAACAATGTATAGTGTTTTAAACTATAGCATATTTTTTTAGAGGATATTGATATTTTTTGTTTCACTGTACAAATAAAACGGATTTAGTGCAGCAGTTAACGAGACGGAGCTACGTATAGCTGTTGTCCATTTGAAAAGCACTAAACTGTCGAATCGATTCCTGCAGCATTGAATGTCTGACCCCGGGCTTTATTTATAGTGATGGGAAAGGGCAGTTGTACGACGAACTGGATTCGTTTGAAACGGCAGATCCGTTAATATGAATCAAATCAAATGAAATCTAAACGACATGTCAAGTTCTATATCCGGTCAGTATCGATAAGCGTACATTTCACAAGCGGATTGCAATGCATAATTAAGGCTGATTGTGATATCAATCCTAAATTGTGATAAATTCAACTAGTGAGTATTCATTGCAAAAGTTTATAAGCAGTTATGATTTATATTTATCGTTTAAGTTTATAAAAGTGTACGAATAGGACATAACATCACATCGACTAAAATTACATAATGATTTGTGTCGTTAAAGTGGTTACTATGATTAAGTCTTAAAATATATAGTTATCAGACGTTTCTGTGAATCTTACCAAAATCAATATCATGATAATATTTGAGTTTGAGAAGATTAATAGTAATAGAATAAAATCATTATAATATTGTAAACTCATGTCTATTTCCTTGAAGGGTAAGCAGAGAACACAGATTTGTACGTATTACGATCATCGCACATTACCCTGAGAAAGATTTAATGTATACCTTATTGTCTAATAAGCAAAAAAATTTACCGTCTTTTTACGTCTTAATTACAAAATATAGAGTTTCAACCACTATATTATTATGTGATATGAATTAATTTTACACATAAACGTCCGGAAAAATAATGTTGAAAACTGCATGAAAATTTATTGCGTAGTTCACAAGTAAGAACGTAAACATAGGGTTAGAAATGGTATGCTGCATATACAACGTGCTCCTTACGTTCTCCGTTAACTTTGGCAAATAACTCCACTCCACTATCGAAAGTTTTCAAATAACTTATGCCTATAAATGAAATTTTTTTTTACTTTTCACACAAAATAAATGAAGGTTTTGTATGCGAAGGCCCTTTACACAAACGGCAACACGGTATCATCGTTGTCGTTGCACGGGTACGGACTACGGGCGGCCGCCTCGTGACGGAACACGTACAGCGACAAGTGGCAACGCGAATATTCCATTAAAGTACTTCATACACGAACGAAAAATAAACATTTCACCTTTGTAAATTTGCAATGTATTTTCAGAAATTTAACAGTCAAGATAATATATTTTGTTCTATTTAACGTTGCTTCATAGTTTAAAATATAAATATTTCAAGCTCACATTTTTCAATTAATTTTATATGTTATAATGTACTTGTACTAAGCCCACATCCCTCGTTATTCTACACAAATATTATGTTAGTACATATTAAGAAATTTCACAGAAATGATAACTATAATAATAACATAACCAACGCAATTAGTAATATTAAACACAAAAACGTATTATTTTTAGATCAATATACAAAACCTAGCACATAAAATAATAAATAAATGCGAAAATAAATAGCGTTTAGGACGAAAATCAATGTCGTTGTTTCAATCCAATTAGTAAACTCATTACCTGGCTATTTATATACGCCGGTACGAAAGGACTTTGACAGCGTTACGCACCGATGACGTCACGAGGCTCCGGGGCTGAGTAAACACGATGGTTTTAATTAAGCTTGAACGGAACAATAATAATCGTCCATCAGACGGTGTAATGACGGTGGCCTGCGAGCGACACCGGCCGCGGCGACCTGAGCGGCTCACGGCTCAGGGAGCTGCGAGTCCGCGACACACTAACACTGTAAGCAATGTTCCATAAACATTTTAATTTGCATATAATTCAAAAACCGACGAGTCTTTCTCGTTAGTCACTTCTCAGTTTTTTTTATCAGTTCAGCGCTTACGACATACTGATTAATAGTAATCTAATAAATGAAAACACTTATATGGTCTAAGACTTAAAAGAAATAGAGGTATATGCATGCATGTATTGTTCTTCGTTTTAAGAAAACATGAATTCTAAAACTAACGGATACGTGGGAGACACGCCGTCACCGTCACATTTGAGGTTCTAGAAAGTTTAATTCCATTTAAATTGAGCAAAGTTAAGAGTACATTGCTGTGAGAACTACCTTCATGTTTTTTCCACAATAACGGACGAGCAACCGTCAATATCTAAAAATCAAACTACAAAACAACTTCTTTATACATAAAAAATATCCAAGAATAGAATTCACTAAGAATAAACAACCCACCCTTCGTGCCGTCTTGACCTCTGTCGACGCTCATGATGTGTGTTTACATTTTATTTTTAAATGGATTTATCTTGTGAGGTAGAATTTCGGAGAGGTAATAAATCTTGTTTGCTTATCTCAGACTTAAAATATTTGCAACTTATTTATTCTAGATCAAGATTTGTATCAAGAGCATTCTGAATGGTCGGTCGTCGCGTATAAATAATAAAGTGCGGGCACGGAGAAATTGAGTTCTATTTCTGGGATAAAAGCGTTCACAAATTAAATGCGGTCAACGACAAGTGTTCAACTGCTTCCGTAGCGATCTATTGTGAGTCTGTATTTCTAAATATACGCCTTCTGCTTTTCTAAGTATTCCCTTTCATCTAATCTCAATCCTCAAACCCCCGATAGAGCCATTAACTAACAATATCGTTGAGTAACAATGTGCTTTCACTTTGGCTGTCAAACCTCGTACGTATTTGAAGTGACGTCATAATAATATATACACCGAAAAAATAAGCACAAAACTTTTGCCGGTAAAACGAAAATTTTCAAATGAGAACCTTTTTAAAAATTAATTTCCATATTTAAATCAAACACACCTGCTTCCCATCCCTGCCGCGATACCTTATACAGTTAACGATTGTGTGTGTCATATTTTGAAGAAATTTTTTTTAGTGTCGTTCACTTTAGAAAAGTGGTCACTGTCTTGTTAACTTTAGAAAAGTAGTTACCGTCACTGTTGACTTTTCTCTTCATTATCTTGAACACACACAGCTGTACATGCAAACCGTCTATCTGTGCTTGTTTTTGGCTGGCGCGTTGTATGAATGTAATGTTTGATGAGCACCGAGGTATTAATTTGGGAATATTTGGTAAGTATTGTTGTACACAAAATTGAAATATTCTTGAACAAACTAAAATCTATAAAACACTTTATTGCATAGGTTCTTCATATAATCTTTTTTTGTGCAATTTAATATGTATTTTCACTTTAATTCAAATTATTTTCCTCGAAAAATGTATAGAATATTCATTTCTGTCGGGCGGTCTACCTGCGTCACCCGTTTTTTAGGTAATTCGCTGACATGTACTTTTCTTATCTGCATTAATTAATTGTCTTGACAAATTTTGTTGACGTACACCACGTAGCCAGTTTTGAGTGGAAATAAAATACATAGAGTTTAAACTCTATAGACTTAAGTCCATCTTAAGGCAAAGTAAACATTTTTTATCAGTTATAGCTAAAATTAAACAAAAAAAGGATATATATACTTACTTTAATATGATTTCGCTTATTCGACAAAGCATACTCTTAGAAACTGTCGGATAATATGATAGCAGAAATTTAACCGAATATGGCTATTTACAAAATACATCATGTATATAATTGTCGTCCAACCATTTACGTCAAAAATAAGTCTATGAAGTGAAAATTTATTTTTTGAACCCTAACCATGGGCTTGGATAACTTCAATTACCCATATAACACAGTTTTTATCTTATATTAAAAAATATCTGCTTGTGATAGACAGACACTGAAGTAATTGCACAAATCTTCCGTTCTTGCAGGATCACACACTCTCAAATTTTTGTTCAGATTGAAGTGCTTACATCTTAAGCTGCCTACGCTAGCAAGGGCTTGAAATGGTAAATTAGACGTTTTTCTTAATTTTATATGCTACTAATTATATAGCGGTGTTTCTACTATTTATTTTCTTCACATTACTTTTGATTTTTATAATTTTATCATTACATGTTATATTACAATTTATTCGTTTTCTTAATTCTAGTTTTAATGTTTATAGTTTAGTTGTTAAATATTATAATATATATTAGTGTTGTAATATGTGATAAGTTTCTATTGCGGTGAAAGACTGTTCAAATTTCTCATAATTTTTGTATTATTTTGTAAATTTTATAGAGAACTGCACTTACAGCGAAAACACGCCTCCACGTGTTATTACAGTGAACTATCCTAGAATATTTTCATTTGTTATCGTTATTGCTTTTTTGTAATAAGAAAAACGTTATTCTGACACTGTTAACTTATTACATACAATGAAATTAGATAACTTTTTATACGGAAAGTAGAGCTTTAGATCACATTCTTATTCATTCTCTTTTGATATGCAACATCACCGTTGCATTTGTATATATAGCGTGTAAACGTATGATCGTATGTAAGGGCGGTGGTGAGTCGATGGTTAAGTACATCGCTTTCTAACCTGGCATTACCGGGTTTAATCCCGGCTATGGGCCAGCTGGCTAATGAGTTTTTAAAACCTTGAGTCAAATCATACCACTTGCTCCGCACCTCAAAGGCCTCGTTAACCATCGGTCCCCGACGGTCTCATCGCGTTGGTGATAACGCTCATCAGCAGCCCCCCACCTTGGCTTGCCCCGCCTGGCCGACTGAGCTGGCGTGGAGGTCAAAGTCCCTCAGTCTAAAATAAAAACTCATGAGGTTTCTCTGAGACACCCAGTTGGAATGAAGATCCTCGATCCTTTCGCTATATGTAAAATATATGTATTTCATGAATTGAATAATAACAATAAAATTAGTTAAAATATTTAAAAGTAAGTAAATAAATAATAATATAAGTGAATAAATGGTAAGAAATATTTTTAAGTTTCAAAATAAACATTTTTTTAATAATAATTATTAAGATTATAAAAGAAATAATGCGGGGAGATAGAAAGATTGAGAGGTATACACTAAGCCTAGCATACGCTTTAAGCGGTCAGCATTTTTCATTGCGGTTACACTTTTTTTTGTGTAGGTACCATCCGGCGCGCGCCTGACTTAACGTACGATAAGGAAACTCGTTTCAAATATATTGTGAGAGGGTATGTATGACCTGGCGAATTATAGCACTCACGACCACAGAGCTAGTGCTTACGGCGACGTTCGAAGTCGCAAAAATTTAAAGGCTCGTTTACTATACAACAGCGACATAAAGCGTGCTGCGAAGTTCCCGTCGCCAGCTGTAGATGCAAGTACATCCTTATACAGCATCCATTGTGTCGTGATCGTATTATTCCCTCCCTCTCCGCACCGCTACCGCTTAGCCGTGACACAATGACACGGGGCACAGGTGGGAGGCCTGTTTGTCTTTGAGCGTTCATGCGAATAGTATTGCACGTAAACTATAAATTACAGACCGAAATGACGCTAAAGGTCACTAGGGATCCGCCTATGCATCGTTTTTCATACGTTAGAATAATGGAAAAATAATGTAAATCGAAGATGTCTCAAAGGACTAAAATATAAACAATGGCGTTGTTCTGGTATAAATAAACACTACAGAACATTGGACAAGAATATATATAACCATGATCTTGAGTAGGTATAGATACAAGTTTTTAATAAATGGTGAAGTACCTATTTTAATAATGGAAAATATTATATTATATCGTAATTTAAGTCCATATGCGTGTTTGAATAAACATATGGGTTTCGTCTACGCGAGTGATGCAAGAGGAACTCGAGAGTCTTGTGTATAAAAACGGAAAAAAATTAGTGAATAAATTAGGAACAATCACAAATTTGAATAAAAGCAATTAAATTTTAGACAAGATTTTACTTGCGACTAAATAAGATTAGTTAATAGACACATTGAAAATAATATTTATTTATGAACAGTATTTTATCTATGCTGGTTTTTGCATTTCGGTTACAGAAATTCACGTATATAAAGGAAAATGCCTACTATGCTATATATCATTGAACCATTGCTTAAAAAGCGTCCTTTTCAAAAATCATAAATAACTTGTAAAATGAATAAGGACCTTAATAGAGCCTTCTTTTAAAGTAGCCCATGCAGTTGTATGATTTTTATGTTTTTATTTTTTTTCCCTCTAATATTATATTGTGTGGCAAGGGGTGAAACAAGACGATTTCTGACGGGGGCTGTCATCGCCCTGGTCTGAAATGGTCTTTGTTTCATCCCGCGCCACACACTGTACCTTTCATACCACATGCAATGAAACAACTAGTTTTGATATCTGTTGTCAGTCGAAGTAAGACTATTTCAGACAAACAGCGCAGTAATATCTTTTACTATTTTGGGATACTCATTTTATTTTTAATTGATTACAATCTCTGACAACGATTTGACGACAGCTGTCAGACGATTATGATTTCATTCATTTTTGTTTAAAATAAACAAATGCGATTCTGATAGACTTGAAATAAAGACATAAATAATAAATAAATGAATGTGCCGGGCAGAAGCAACGTTGTTTCTGCCCGGCACAGTCGAATTGGTCTGAAATTGTCTTATTTCGACTGACAAAACAGAGACCAAAACTCGCTGTTTCAATTCATGTGCTATGAAAAAGCATATTGTATATATATAGTGTCTTACTGGTATAACAACGTAAAGTAAACACGGAATTAATGTAAAATCGAACCTCAAAATATTGAAAACTTTCCAAAATTATCACGAGTAACCACTGCCGTAAACTGATTTTAATTCTAGTCGGGTATCATCACTTTTATAATTGGCAGTTTATTTTAAAACATCAACGTGACTATTACATCTTCAACCTTTATTTACGTTTTACATTACGTGCTAGCTTTTCATCTGTAATTTCTTTGTTTGAATAATCCGACGAATTAAATATATAAAATAATGGAGTATACAATAGAAATGAAGTAAATTATTAGCTTTGATAAGATTGCAAGTAATACCGATATGAACAAATACGGACTATGCCGCACGTTGTCATAAATATATATTTTTTTATTCTAAAGTAATTCATTAATTTCTCTTTGTATAAAAAAAATAATGTAACCGAAAACGGTGGCTCAAGCTGAGAGTCAATGGAATTTTCTGGATGTAAAATTAATATTACCTAAGATATAATTTAGGAGTATACCCGTGAAAAACTATTTTTCATGGATAAAGTTCAGTCGCAGGATATGAACTTAAAAAAAACCAAAAGAATTGGGACATATTGATTTGCATAATCTCTATTGCGGTGGTTTGGTCATCTGGAAAGGATGAGTGAATATGTCTGGTTTGATGTGTGTATGGTCGGCAAGGGTTGCCCTATAAAATCCTGTGCAGATCATATTAGTAACGTATTAAAAAAGAGCCAAATTTCGAGGACCCGAAACCGACAAGCATACATGAAAAAATTGATGGATGTCAATGAAGCAAGAGAAATATTCGAAAATCGTACTATGTGGGAATCTATAGTTTCTGCCTACTCTTTTAGGAAATAGGCGTGAGTTTATAATAATTATAATAAATAATCTCTATATTTGCCGTAACAAAATCTCGCATTTTTTTTTTGTCAGTGGACAATGCTCTCAATCATAGCTATCTTTAAGTACGAGATTTTTAAAAAAAATCATACTTGTGACCATTTTCGCAAAGTTTATGACTCATAAAGCAACCGCAACTTATTTGGTATGTAATTTGTACCTTCGTCGTAAAATAATTAAAAATACCACCAACAAAGTACTAGATTTTATGAAACTTATCTGCTCATTATCTTCAAGAGTATTAAGTTCATAAATATGAGGTCTGGAAAAAGGTTTTTCATATTTTATATACAAATTCGAGATAATTTGTCATCAAATTCTATTTCAATTTAATTATAATATGTATACATATGCCATTTTGTTCAAGAACTTGTTACCATTTTGAGAGTAATGACAATTTCATTACTGTAGAAATATTGGTACTTCTGACCAAAAAACTACGCCAAGTAATTTTGACAGTCCTCTCTTGATGTTGTTAACTTAACACTAGCTAAAGACTTCTGAAGAAACCGACACAAGTGAAAATCTGAGAGTGCAAGGTCAGGGTTATATGACGGATGCATTAACACTTCCCAACCAAACTCTCAATATTTGCTGAGAGACTATATGTGATCTGGTTTTATCATGGTGAAAAACAATGCCTTTCTGTTGATCAATTTCGGCCGTTTTGTTCTAATTCTTGCTTGAGTCTGGTCAACTGGTAGCAATAGAGAATCGAATTGATGCTTTTGCCCGGCCGTAAAAGCTCACAATTAATAATACCCTTCCAATCCCACCATACACATAGCATCAACTTATTGCAAGTTAATCCGGGATTTCTATAGTCTATGGAGCTAGCTTGCTTTTTGACCATGATCTTTTTTGGAGGTTCTTTTCGTAGGTAATCCATTTTTCAATTTTATATCCAATGGCTTACAAGTCCCCAGATCTTCACCTATGTTGTAAGAACTAATATACCGATCTTTTTCTACCTTTCCCAAAATGGCATCGACTTCATCCGTAACAGGTCGACCAGAGCGAGGTTCATATTTGACATCAAAATTATCGAACTGAAAACGCTTGAACCACTTTTGTGCTACTCTTCCCTAGTGTCGCATTTTTGCCTTTTTTATAATAAAACTTCAAAATTTATCGAATTACTATTCTAGAGTAACTCAATTTGGTGAACAGAAAATGTGACGGACCGGGCGCACGCCTCTGGAACAGCCCGTTTGTGGTTTTGCTGATGGGCTGACTATTCACAGGAGTGGCGCCTCACCAACATAGGTCGTCGAAATAATACCTCTGAACAAACTACGGTTCGAAGCGCAGAGTTTCACTTCACAATCAAAGCGGCCCGAATCTCAAAACCTGTTCTCGATCGGAAGCCGTATCGGCGGGACAGCTATGCTAATTTTCAACATCGATTTCGGACCGTACCGTAATAGGCGCCGCTATCTAGCTCCTCTGAACGACTACCACCAGTGGTCGCAATATCTATGTCACGTGGTCGGCCCTCTGAATAATTACCGTGGTTCTATACTGCATACGTGTTTGATGCACTCCGGAAGTAAAACTCATGCGAACTCATATTTTTATTTACAGAATAATCCTATATGTACAAAAACGTTGCTATTATTCACATTTCACTATAAAATGCACTAAAAAAGCTATGTTTCCTATATAAGCATTACGAGTTTGAAACTCGTGTATACAAACTATATGGATTTAAATAAGATAGTGAATATTTTCACACCGTGTGCACGTCGGGGTGCACAGGAATGTTTTCGTCGCGAACATACTCCCACCGTGCAGCATCGCCTTCGGCGCTGCATATCTATCGTGGTGAAGCGACGTTCTTGTCTATGGGCTGTGTAGGCAGGATGATGAGTTTCTTTGTCGGCCTCCGAAGTGTCCCACCGCTTGATCATACTTCTACTGTACGTATTATTTTGTCGGGCCCTGGATAGACGGCTGCGATGATCACTCCCGGTCAAGTGTTTCGTGGCAGCGGAATCAACTATGAAGACGAGATCGCCTACTCTCGATGTTGACCCCTTGTGGCTCCCGCTGGTGCCGTATGTCAGAAATACTCGGCACCTCTTTCAGAAATGATCGGCGAGTTTTTGAGCGCGTCGCCAGTGTTATTTACTATCTAAGTCGGCGTCGGTGAAACTCCCGAGTATCTGCACTCGCCCGGATACTCCCAACAAACAATGATTAGGCGGGAACGCCTCGTCATCTGCTAATTGTATAGATACGTGAGTTAGAGGTTTGCTGTTTACTGTGCATTCGACTTCTCATAGTAACGTATGCAGCGTTTCTTCGTGTGGGTGTTGGTCATTTAGTACGTCGTATAGGGCCGTTTTTATGGATCTCACAAGCCGCTCCCATGCACCGAGCGGTATATACTTCCACACGATGGAACGTTTCAATGTTCCTTCTCTCATCACTTGTTTCAATTCTCTATCAGCGCCATGTAAGTTTGTTTCGTTATCGAAATATATCTCCGTGGGCTATGCCTGGCATGTTATCATTCTTCTCAACGCCAGAACATCCGAATCTGCTGTTAAGTTAGCTGCGATTTCTAGATGTACAACTCTAGTGGTGACACACATGAAGAGAGCTAAGTATCCCTTTTGATGTTGTCGACCGACGGTCACGGAGAATGGCCCGAAATAATCTAATCCAACGAATGTAAACGAATTATGATCATAAGCGAGTCGATATCTAGGATGATCTCGCGTGGGCGGCTCGGGGAGCGTGGCCTTCTTAATTCGACATTCTAAACAGCTCTTGACTATGGATCTCATGGTGGTCGCAATTTCAACACCCAAAAATGTTGTCGTAGTTCGTTTACGATCGTTTCTGTTCCTCCATGCAGCAGTAGACGATGCGGCCACGCTGTATATAATTTCATAAGAGTGATTATCTTTTAACACAGCGGGCGCGCATTGATCGGCCATGATACTCTCGGCTGAGATTTCGCTCTGAGTACATAGCGTTCATCGAGATATACAGCGAGGTGTCGAAGTCTACTGTCTTGTGGGAATGCCCGCTGAACTGCCACAGCGGCGATCTCGTCGTTTAATGACTCTTGCTGCGAGGCTCAAACTCATAATTCTTTCGCTGTCTCCATGTATTTCGCTTCCAACGGTCGGACTCGTGTGGTTGGTAGACAGTAGCGAAGCGGTGTGGGAGTTCTTTTCTTCTTTATATTTTTCTTCCATTCGGGATCCTTTTCTCTATAGCGTGCTGTTCTCTTGTAATTAACCTAGTCTATTTGCGCCGATTTAAATATGTCTATTATTTGTAGGATGCGGGTGGTGGCTCGGATTAATTGCATCTATATCTTTCTATTTTCGGAAGTGTCTCGGTTATCTTCGTTGCGATTCCAATTCACTCTTCACCTTTTCTTCTGTTTCTACAATTTTTATACAATTTCCGTCGGCTACCGCTCCGGTTCTCCATATAGGAAGACGAGACCCGTGAACCATCTATGATGACGGTTGAAGTCACGCGGTACGTCGTGTGTCGTGTCATCGGTGACGTTGGGACTGCTCAGTGTCCATCTCCATTCATTCACTACCGTTTTTTCTTCGATTTCGGCTACTTTATTTGTGATAAACTGTTTGAAGGAGCGCAGACCGAATCACGGTCGTGCCAGCACCGTCTTCGAATCTGTCCAGAAAAGCCTCCTGTTTGCTTTAATCTGGCACTCTTCCGACACAGTTTTCGTTAATTTGTAGCCCAATACGGCTGCTTGCAGTACTAGCCGCGAGATCGAAACCAATTTCAAAGACGCGACGCGCGCTTTAGCAGCCGCCAAATTTGTGTGTGCCCCTCGCCGTCGATGACTCGCCAGTACACGGCGGCGGCGTAGGCTCGCTCGCTGGCGTCTACGGAAGTGTGTAGCTCTGTGTCTACGGTGTGACCTCGATGTCAGTGACATCGAGGTATTCTTATTTCTCTGAGCTTGTTTAGATCGGCGATCCATGTTTTCTATGAGATTGCTAATTTTTCTGGCAGCTGTTTGTCCCATTCTATACCGATGCGCCAGGTTTCTTGAAGTAGTTGTTTAGCCTGAATGGTAATGGTAATCGTAATAGATCGAATAAAGACGTCACAGCTATGAGCGCTTCCCTCTTCGTAGCTACACGACATCCGTCTATTATTTCTTCAGGTACTCTGGAGAGATTCAAGTTGAAACTCAGCGTGTCGTCGCTGAGCTGCCTGGTGAGACCTGGCACCTTCTCTCCTAGATCTCCGTCGTTTATTTTGACTTCTTGAGTATAAGGCCGTGATGACTTTTTTACTATTTGACATGCATTTCTGAGATGAATATTATCTTTACTATGTATGTTCCGGACCTTGGTGGCTATTCTAGTTGCTTTCTCTGTATTTTCGAAGCTTTGTAGAAAGTCTTCTACGTAGTGGTGAGCCACGATCCATTCTACGGCTTCCGGAAATTCTTATTCATAAAACCATTTCTTGCACGTCGATAGCCATGGCTATCCCGTCTTATCGAAATCTCATTAGCATTCATGGTAGTGATTGAAAGAGGTCTGGACCCGGCAGCAGGTAGTCGTTGAGTGATGTCCTTCCACTGCGGACCGCTGTGTCAAACACAACTCGGACTTTCATCAGTTTCGCTGGATGTACGAGAGCAAAGTGGGACAAGTACCACATTCTCCCCGTCGTAGGCGGAGTCGTAGCGGTCTCGACGTAGCCTTTATCTAGAAGTTCTACTATTTGTTTTTCTTAGCTATTTTTCAACGTAGGTTGTCTATCTAATTTTCTTTCTATACTATGAAATCTTTCGTAGTTATTCGGCCATTCGACATTGTCCGATTTCCACAGTAATCTAATTTACTAGCCTCTGGACGGCCGTTCTATGGTATTTTCGTCTAATATTTTCAGCGGCTGAACATCGAGTGAATTTTTGTGAAAATATCTTCGTTTTATTTCTTCTATGTTATTTTTGGCTACGTGATGTACGTAATGCACACGTCATCCGAGACTTTTGTGTGATTGCCGTGTAGAACCCATCTACCAACAAGAGGCCACTGGTTGCGTTCTAGACCCTCTTCTCATTCTATCCGAGACGAGCACGTGCCAGTTATCTTACCCAATCAATACTCTGAGTTGCACGTTTTCATATTTCAGCAATTCTTCTATATTTTATAAGTGTCAAAAGTCCTCTAAATCCCGTTTTTCTGTAGTCTGTGGAGCGATCCCGATATTTTTGATTGTTCTCCCTTTTAATTTGTAGCCCTTATACTACCCCTTGATGTGCAGAGTTACTAGGCGTGATGCTGCAGCGTCTAACTTCGTACCGTCTGACTTCGGCAATCACTTCTATATATAGCGGGTAGATTTAAGTAAGATAGTAAATATGTTCACGCCGTGTGCACGCAGGGGTGCGAAGGAACGTTTACGTTGCGAAGAGAAAAACAAAAGAAAATGGCGGGACACTGTTCTTACTTCTTATTTTACTTTTTTAAAAAGTCATCTATTTAATGGCATCAAAACTAGCCAGATACAAACGAACAAGCAAAAAGATTTTACTGCAACTTATTACTTATGAAATACAAAGAAACAATTCCCTGACTAAATATATACGATTTAAAAATCAACTCGTAAAAATACAAGTTTTGGAGCAAAATTGACTAGTTTACTCGCTGCTAAACTACCATTAATTGGTATGTAGTTCCTCAATAACGTATGCTCTATTTGACGATATCTGTACATTTTCAGCGCGCGCTTGGCTATCTATAACGGGATTCTAATCTTTATGCTTATGTATGGTAGTGAATGTTGGGTACGATAGCAAAAAAATGAAAGTAGGATCAATGCAGTGGAGATGCGATCGCTGCGTAGTATGTGTAAGGTATCTCGGAGAGATAGATGTAGAAACAGTTATGTTAGAGAACGGTGTGGTCCAAAGGAAGATGTAGTGATTAGAGTAGAAAGAGGTATGTTGTGGTGGTTTGGCCATGTGGAAAGGATATATTAAAATATATTGACAAAACAAATCTATAGAATAAATGTGTGTGATGGAAAGGTCAGCAAGGGTCGCCCTAGAAAATCCTATGCAGACCATATTGGTGGCATATTAAATACTTATGTACGCACGTGAGAAGTTAAACTTCTTTGGCATCATTAAAAATAATTTTTAATTGCATGCAAATAATTAACTACAAAATAATTAATAAATAATAAATTGATATTTTAATTTGATGTTCGATTTTAATTTTGATCACAATTTTTTTATTAAATGTCTTATTAAATTTCTTTTTTTATTTTGTAAATATTAAATTTCCAATAATAAATATTTAATATTAATAATTTAATAATATTGTAGCTTATATCAATAAATAATACATACGGATAGTTAACATCAATTATATTGGAGCACTTAAAAAAGTATATGTGCACAATTTTTTTCACTAATATTTACGAATAGCAAATAATATTAATCAAAATATTCAATTTAAATCACTACTCATTATAATTTATTAGCACATATATATTTCGCACTAGTAGGAAATTAAAACACGTGTTGTGAATATAGAAACTAGATACATGTGGATAAATATGAATACAGTGATCAGAGGCGACGAGCGTGCCAACACACGCGACTAATAGAGGTTTCATTTGTGTTTTATTGGTAGCATGATGAGCGGTTTGGCGGCCAGCTTCAACCTGTTAATTTTGTGTTACACTGATGCGCGCGCATCTTAAAGTTTCACTCTCATCATTTTTTCATAACGCGCCTAAAAAAGTATAACTTCAAAAAGGGTCAAATTTTAAACACCCGAAAGCAACAAGTTTGCATTAAAAGATTGATAGATGTTAGTGAGACAAGATAGATATGCAAAGATCGAATCATGTGGAAATATATAGTCTCTGCCTACCCTTCTAGGAAATAGGCGTGAGTTTATATTACAATAATTATTGTAGATTTTCAAAACCGCCGTTGTTTTAGAACACACGGTATACACATAATCTATGATGTGGCCAAAGGTGCAATAATATCAAAAAGATTGAGTTGATAGGTTCCTAAGCCTACTGAACCAGTAGATTTTACACAAAATAAAAATAAATAAAGAAATTAAATAGGATAATAGATAAAGTGCTTTTGGTGCGCAAATCCGACTTACATGTCGACAAGCGTCAGTAATGTGTAAACAAAAAGACACATTAAGTACAGGATAAAAGAGGAATTAACACATTAAGGAGATTAAGCTATCGACTGACCTTTTAAGTAACAAAGTATTATTAGAGAATTAGAGATTATGTCAGAGTGCTTACAATGTTAATCTGTTTTCGTGTACCATTTGCGATAGCAAGCGATAGCGGTGCCCTCTGTGAGCGATAAATTCGATTCTCTTTATCCGATTTGCGATATAACCGGCTGCGGTTATGACGTCGTAACGACGTCGAAGGCTCCAACAGTTGATTTTTTTTTATTAAGGTGTGAACGTACGTAAATGGCGATTGGCTGAGAATTAATAAAAAAATAACTTGATGTTAATGAGAAATCTCCTCATCCGTTGGTAGACAATCAAATCGAATCACAAGACAAATTAGTTCCAAAAACCAAAAATTTCCAAAGATCTGCAACTAAATGGCATACACTTAAAAAAAATCTTTTGTGTTTCTTTAATTAATCTGTATCATCGTGCATACGTATTTGAAAAAGTAAATATTCGCTATGCTTACCTCTCGTAGATGACAGAATTTAAGTTAAGGTGCGACATTGCTTTAGTACTGTTGTTTTACATGTAGTATATTTAAGTTACTCTCAAAAATGATAACAATGTTATTTATCTATTCCATAAATATTTTACGAGTTCTTAACACATTGATTGCCATTACCTAAGGTGTCTTTAATCTTCATGGTCACGTGATCTACAAGGTGAATGTCCAACTTTTCTCTTTATTGATATATAAATTATACGATTAAAAATAGCTACACTCATTTCGGTAGCATAAAATTGCATTTGAAATGACAGGTCATTGACTAAGTTTACCCTGGTATCTTTCGGTGATGCTATAATATACGACTATCCACAATAAGAAACTTGTTTCAACAGCTCTTTATATGTCAAAAGAGGCATTCAAGACGTCAAATTTAAGCGTTCACATTCTTATTGTAAACTGTTGGGTTTCAATCACTTCACAGCTTAGACACGCCATCCCACAATCCTTCAATTTAGATTGATAAGCTCGGATGTGAGTGCTCCACGCTGGTCCAGTGTGAGTTGGAGGCTGTTAACGAGTGGTGTCATCAGTGTGGTGGCAACTTCACGTGTTCTACAAAACACAAGCGTGTGATGTAATCTGACCTAAGTTAAAAACTCATTGATAATTTCCGTCAGGGTTGAACTTGGTACCTCTCAGTTTGAAGAACCTTAACCATTGAACCAGGTTTAGGTAATAGTGGACGTTCGAGGTTATCCAGAAACGTCTGTTAATGTATTTTCAGTTATTATTTCATAATGGAACCAAAGAAAGGAATAAGAAATGCTAATTTCAGTAATAACGAAAATAATTATCTCCTCGTTGCTGAAATTAACGGAATTGCTTACGATGAAAAAAAAAGATCAGACATTCCGGTTTGATAATATAGATTAAGAATTTAAATATAATGCCTGTTTTCAATTGGTTATTAAAATTATTTAATTATGTTCACAAAATAGTTTTGTAAAGACTTTTTTGTATAACGCATTCTTTATAGTTGTGTGAGAAAAAAAAGATGTTACAATACACATAATTAAAATTTGTAAAAAAAATTGGTTGTCTGTAAAGTCGGTTTACGGATGATAATTTTACGTGATAATGTCATAAAAATTGCATTCTTTTAAGATTTGAATCGAATTATTATCACTTAATTATCATTATTTTGTATAATACAAAGAAGGAGGTAATTGAAAATAACAATGTTTTCGATAAATTAACATTTATTTGCACTCGTTAATTCAAACACTTTTCTACTTAAATCATATAGTAAAGAGATAGATGCGTCACAAGCTGAACACTTAGGCCGATCGTGCCTCTCTATTGTTCCGCGCTCTCACTTGCACGCTCGGCTCAGGCGGAACGCAACAATGAGTCATGCTTTTTCGTGCGTGCAGCCGGCGTTCATCGATTTATAAGACGTTATCACGTCAAAAACTATTGTAATACAAATTTTTTTATCAAATCGTTTCGCTGTAATTAAGTTAATAAGTTTCGTTGACTGAAAACATGTACACCACCTATAAATATTTTAAGAATTTCTCAAATGCGACCGACAAGTACAGTCGGGTCACGAAGTCGTCAAATCGAATCTTGAGGTGAACAATTCCGATCAGATTAAGGTCTATCGCACTTTGGATGCGTTTCCGTACGAATTTTACTCGTATAAATACGTACCAAAACGCAAAAACGATCCCGTCTCTTCGAGTACCACGGCGCCTCGCTCACTCTATGCGAACTTGTCTTGCGTGTACGCACCTATAAGTCCGAGATCTGAAATCAAACCCAAATTGCTGGCATTTTTTAGGCGCTAAATTCAATTCGTACTTAATTTATATGTTAAATTTGATATGGATTAAAAAAAAAAAATAATTTGATGTGCGGATACAGATGTTTATGAGATAAAAGCGATTCAACTTACAACTTTATCGACTGTCAACGCAAAGCATGGCGGAAAATATACCATGGCGAGAACTATGCAATGAACATGGGAAAAAATAATAATATCTGGTAAGTTAATGTATTTTGTTTATTTGTTCGAAATAAATTTTAATTAGATCAGTGACAAGAAACCGACTAGACTAAACTTAGACTGCGCCGCCGCAGTTTTCGAATCAGCGAAGGATTTATCTAGTAGATATGATTTCATTACGACGATGTTACCTAATAGGGTTCACAGCCACCACTGGCTCGTACATGTGTGACACAATCACAGATGACACAAACTTGTGTCCAAAGTGCGGCTAGCCCAATAATACTGGGATGTGAATTTCAACCGTGAGCAGTGCTGTATTAATTCTCGACATACCACTACCATTCAAAATAATATAAAGAATATAAAAAAAATTAACTGATGGTAAAAAATGTATTTTTTCTAGGCTATATAGTTTTTCGTTGTTTAAATAATAACGTCAAAAGATATCAAGTGTCATCTTACACTTTTATAATCAGGAAGACCTCCCGGACATTAAAAAAAAAATTATGAATTAAAACAATTTTGCAAGCGAATGCGCCACTATGCCCTGCACTATAATGTGTTCTCAAAACAAAGACAGCGCATAGACATTCCGTGAAAAACGTTGAGATAAGATCATAACATGGAATTGCTTGACACTTTTTTACTAGACTTTTTTGGTTTTCCAAAAATGTAAGCTAATAGTCCACTGATATTATATTTAGATAATTTCTATTATCCTTCATTTGGTCGGAATCGGACAGGGAGAAGAATTGAGAACGAGACAAGAATCGACAAGCACTGGGGTCGAAATCAAGGGTTAGACAAATCAGAATCAAGAGGGGGTGTCAAGAGGGATAGAAATCGGGAGCAGTATCGAGAACAGAATCAAAAGCTAGACCGTGATTGGGATTGACAGTAAAATCGATGTATACAAAAGATGAATAGTTTAGCAGACGGAGACTCAAGCTTATATACGGATACACAACTTATCGGAAGGAGCAGAACAACGTTTGTCGGACCAGCGTGTAAAAGTTGTAAATAACACGCAGGGGGACACAGGAAAGCCCATAACAAAAATGTGTAAGCCTTGTACTCGTGGAGGCTGTTAAAATTCGATCAGAGGAAAACAATGAACTGACTTTAGATTGCTTCCACTTGAAATTAATTGGCAAAACACAGTTACGGAGTTGTAGTTGAGTTACGCTGGTCGGAATTACAAAGGACGTCGGATCCGGAGACAGCTCGATCAATTTTCCCGTTTCTTACTACTTTTTGTAATTATTTACTTATAAGTCGATTTCACTGCAGTTTTGTGAAATTATAAACTTTTCTACTTTTTACTTTTAATAACTATCTGATGGCGCGTTTCGTAAATTATTTTCTCATTCGGCGTCTATTTGAATTATTTCAATTTATTAATAATAATCCAATGAATTTTAAATTAAGAACAATAATTAGTAATTCTTAAATACAAAAATTATGTAACTGTAATAAATTAACCACAATACTTAGTTTGCATCTAATATATACTCTCCTATAGAAAACAATTTTATTATTTTTGGAGCATTTGTATGATTCCTGCAATATCTAAATATCTGCACATATAAAAGTTGTAGCACAAACACGATTGACCGTAGCAAGCGAAGCCTTTCATTGGCGCCAGATATGCCAATTGGACGCGCTAAAGTGGGACATTTTAGTCGTTTTAGGATCTGCTTTTGGATATAACATGATTGTGTTTCGGTACTTATCTGAAAATATAAGTTCACTGTTCCCGGTTTGAAAATACAAATTCATTTCATTTAAATCCGAGTTGAAATGTGAATCGTTAAAAGTTGTAATTTACAAACAGACAGGTAATATGGCTAAAGTGGCAGACCAAATGTATCGCAAGATTTTGAAATCCTGTAGCTCATCGATAAGAAAAATATTATATCTCGTTACGGAAAATTAATGGGACTAGAAAAGATAAAAAATATAAACAAAACTCAAATTTGTCCAAAATCGACCGTATCATATGCCGTCAAAAATTCATTGCCATTTTAAATGGCAAATAATTTGAGGATGGACTGCTAAGAATAGACGTCACAGACAAGTAGGCTCTTTCTACATAATCAACAATTGAAAGCATTGATATCCTTGTTACTGAAGTGCGTGTATGCAATTCCAAAATTATTGATCTACAGGAAAACAAAAAAAAAATACGCAAAACGCCATATTTACGTATATTCAAAGTTGTCTCCTCCATTGTCAATACACTTCGGTATACATATTTTCCACAAGCGGAAATCCTTGCGTCAGTCGTTTACAGAAATATAGTCAAATCATTCAGTAATAGAGGAGTCGATACATTCATCTAATGTAAAACGGCGACCACACATTTTTTTTTTAATTAATGACAAGCTTAAGTCGGACATTACGAAATCCGGTAACCAAGGCGGATGCTCCAAGAGTACAATATTATATCGTGGTGCGGCTTTAAGCTTCTAATTCTAAGAGTCTGAAGAACTTCTGACAAGCAGTTTTGTGTATAACAGGCCGCAGTGACAATTTTATGTTCTTTTAATTTGATAAGCTTGACCAAACCTGCTGCATACATTTTATCGATGCACGTACTTTTCCACAATGATTAGCTTTGGATCATCTATATGAACTCATACGCTATTTTGCCGACCTGTTAAAATAAAAGCGTATGTACGTTTCGTCACCTGCTATAATTATGGATATTGTAAGGTGACCGTTTCTGAATGAATGTCTGTCCGCTGATCCTCGCTCGGATTGCTGGTGCAGCGTGATGACGTGGAATCCAATGAGAAACATTCTTTCCATTTTCCATCATGAAAGATCTGGTACACCGCTGCGGACAAAATTCCAAAAGTATTCTAAATCTTGCGGTAGACACATCGGTTGTCATCTATTAATATTTCACGAACACGAGCGCCATTACCTGAAGTGACTGTTGTAACGGGCCTCCCGTGTGTTCCTCATCTTGAAATGAGTAGTATCCATTATGTATTTCTGTAAACCATCTAAACACAGGGGCTCAAAACGTCGCTTTATCATTTATCGCCAACTGTAACCGCTGCTCGCATTGCTCTTTGGATAGACCAACCTGAAAACCATAGTATATCATAGCTTGTCAGTGTTCACGTTTCAAACAAATTACTTCTTTCACAGAAACATACTTTACGAGACCTACGTGTAAACACGCGGGAAGTGACTACTTTTGTAGTAAATAATACATTTTGTAGTGAAGTTGATTTGTACACATGGGCAATTATACCAGCGGAAAAATCGGCATTTGATAATATCTCAATAATTCCAGAGTAGCTGTCGTATACGTGTTTATCAGCTATAAATGAATTCATTACCGATACACAAATTACAAACTTATTTGTTGAGATTGTTGAAATTCAACCTCATATATTTTTATTCCAAAGAAATGAATACTAATTTATTCTAAACTACCCTTATTTACTAACCAACAGGCGACACCCACGGTGTCGACTACCTTATTTAAGAACAAATTCTGGTTTTCAACGCCGACTCTAGTTCTAATTTCCATTCCTTTTTAAATTCCAACCACAATTCTTTTCCCGTCGAAAATCGCACTGAAAACTGTTTGCTATAGCGTGTCTTGAATACAAAGACTGTTCGTGACTTCATTGTAATCTTCATTTTATTTAAATGATAATGCTTCTGTTATCCAGGAAATATATATATACGAAATTAAAAAAAAAATCTTACTATGCTTACGTATTTCACAAGAGCAACTTGTGTTTCTATTTTTAGCTTTCTACAAATGATAGGTAAGTAAATGCGTTGATAATTAAATAAATAATCAGTAATTTTTAGAGTGTTGCTCAAACAATGAAAGCTAACTAAAAGAGATTTTCTCTTATTTGGCGTTAAATTAATCGAAACAACTGTGAAATTATATATATCAACGAAGACTGATTCGTTATAACAACTAGTTCATTTGTGATTGAACTAAAAATGTAGGGTACTATATTAATTCTAACAAGAATATATATTGTTTCTGTCATTACTCGCTTTCTTGCATAATTTGATCGGTTTTATTAAGTTAACCTATATACAAACATGGATAAAATCAATTCAGAATAAATTAATTGAAATAATTAAACAAATTAGTAGTTTTAATTCTTTTCAATTGTAAATTAAAAAAATAGTATTTGATTTACCTAAAGTAGTTGATGTAATGTTAATTACATCAACTACTTTAATACTTATCATTTTTAAAACGACATAGATAAAATTATCATTTTTAATACTTAATATTATTGGATTAACTATAAATTAATTGTTAAATTGTACTGAGAGTAATTGTTTAAAATGATTTTCATATGAGTTGAAATAAATAATCAATCTGTCAATTGAAATAAGTGACTACCCTTTCTACCTTACCTTAAAAGGCAGCGCGGGGACAGGTGACGAAGCCAACTGAATAAATGTAGCGCATATCGTTAGTCAATAGTTGCACGATTAGTTGTTTGTGTGCCGTTCGAGTTAAATTTGATTTATTTCGTTCGTGACTTCTTTGTTTATGCGTTTAGTACATTTTTGTATTTCTTGCGAAAAGTCAGGCGTAGTTGCATTACTTAATGAGATAGTTGTGGGATTGTTGGTTAAAGTTGATGTTAAATACCAAGTATAGATGTACCAAAAGTATGAGGAACCAAAGAACAAACCAAACACTGCACAGAAGGTTGTTAGTTTCTACAATTAATTAATATCGACGATACCTTGTAACATAAATATTTTAACGATAGCAAAAAAATATGTATACGTTGCACTGTACTATTTAAAAATTAATAAACAAATATTTTTTTACAATTTATTTTTGCTTTATTTTATCTAAAATTTGTCACATATGTCAATTACAACAATTAATGAGATTTATTTTTAGGATGCAATTTTTGTCAAGAAATTAGATTTTTTGAATATGATGTATTCTGTGAATTATTTATAAGTTATGATAATTTGAACATAAACAGGTTTTACTTCATATTTCTTCATAGCACTGACATCAACATTGGTTCTCTATAATTGCTGATAGATAAAATATAGCACAGCGATTGAGGCTGGTTGCGGATGGAACTGAATATCACTCTGGCAATAATTTTCAAAGTGAATAAAATTCTTAGACCTATATTGATAAATCGTATTCAACTTTGACACCGCGTTTGAATTAGCACCGGATGTGCTGCTCTAATTAATATATCGTACTTAAGTTCACTCTTAAATGTGGTACATATTGACTATCAATCACGTGTTACAGGTGATTAAGAGTGAACTTTAGGACAACCCGTCATATGCGAACTCATTGGAATTCTCAGAGTTGAGTGCAATTTATCAATACGGACCTTAGTCAATTAAACAAAATGTTACTAAGGGCCTCTTCCACCATCTCCTTTCAAACTGACTTTTAACAAAAAATCACTTTTAAAATTAGTTTTGCGTTCCACATCCTCCTTTTAACGGTTTCTTAGCCCTAACAACTGTTACAGGGAACGTGGAACGTAAAGCTAATTTTAACAGTGATCTTTTGTTAAAAGTCAGTTTAAAAGGAGATGGTGGGAAAGGCTCTTAGGGGATTTAAGCAAAAGTAAGTTAGTTGTTATTATAATGTTACCAATTAGTACTAAACAAGTTTCATAGTTGATTCAAGTAAATGAATTGATCATAAAAAACATCGTATAGTTCAAATGTAATAAATTCAAAATTGAATTTATTGAGATGAATCAATTATTATAATGATTTCTATGATAAAAGTACCAAATTGGTACTAATCATGGTCTTAGTTAATAAAATTTATTAAAGAGAATTAGTTGTCGTAATAATTTTCTTACTAATATTGACCAGGTATTAATTGGATTTGTCAAGGTAAATGAGTCGGTATAGCCATTTTTGATATTAATATTGAATAAGATCTAAATTGCTTTAGTTAACAAATAACAATAAGAACAATACCGTTTACTATTCCATTGAATAATGATAAACAATCAAAATCATCTTATTTAAAGTGTCTAAGATCTTGCTAGACTCGTATGGGATTAAGATACTTGATCACGAGAATCACAATTTTGTTAAAAGCAAACAATTTTTTTCCGAGTTTAATTAATAAGTCAACTCGTAGATATTTTTAAACATTAGAAAAAAACATATTTGGTTCGGTTTTTTTTATCATTTGAAAGCATTTTGTAAATTCTTATTATACAATATAAAAAATCCGCATTAAATAAATATTTGTATATGGAAGATAAACTTGAAAAAAAAATAATTTTAAGTAAACCGACCAAAAAATGAACGCGATTATGTGTGCCACGGCGCAAAGAAACGGAATATTAAAGATTGATCGATTGAGCGGAGACGGGTGAAACGGTGATGTCAAATTGCACCGATGACAGATTAATCCCAATTTGTTTTCATAGTCAATGTAAACGGCATGACAAAATCGGTGATATCTCGAACAAAAGATAAATAATAATAATGATCATTTTAATTTCTCACCTCAATCAGGCAGCGTGTCTCTAAGAGTACATTTTACAATTAAATGAATATCCTAAGATTGTGAGGGTCCCATCCCACATAATGTGTACTTGAGAAATATTATGAGAAATCAGTTTTTAGGCAGTTACTTAACAAAGCAAGATATAGGATTGCAGCAGTATTTCGGATAAGCACACGTACTTATAAATAGTTATTATATAGTGAAAGTCTTAAGAAAAAATCGAGCTTTTTTTAGGTATTTAATATATATATATACATGTATATAGTTAAGAAATATATTAAATATGGATAATAATGTTTCACAGTAACATTTTTTGAAGCTTTAAACATAAGTAGTCATTTAGTAATGTATGTATTACATAAGTGAACTTAATTTCATTTATTACTACAAAGTTATCGCACATATGTGTGTGTGTACATATATATACATTAGTTAATATTAACATTGGTTTTCGTAGATCGTAAGAGTGTATCTAGTTGTGTGAGAGTTAGTCTATGTGGGAGGGCGCATAGGTATATAGGCGAGTGAAGTGTGTGTGAATATGAATGAATATATGTGGAGTGAGGCAAACGAGCGAGAGACAGTGCGAGAGCGTGTGACAGAACTAAGCAAAAGCCTATTAGACTGGAGGGACAAGAAGATTCTCTGTTTGGGCACAATCTAATGTTTTTAGTTACGTACAAATTTTTGTAATACACTTGGATTTTGGGAGAGAATAGATGTCGAGAATTGAATTTATCATATTATACAAATGATTCCTCAAATGTTATGAGATAGATTTGTGGTAGAGCAGAATGGGAGACACACATTTCTATTCCTTCTTCTATTAAGTACTAGTTCAGGAGAGTAAATCAACTGAGAGTGTCTCTTAATTAGATTTTTAGGGCAAACAACTGCCTGACTGAGACGACATTCAAGGTTGCGTAAACGTCGGTTGTGGAATATCGAAAAGATAAAATTGCCGCTACTTTCAAAATGGCTCGCTGCGCTCCTTCTGCTTCTATAAGATATGTTTTAGCAGCCTCTCCCCAAGAGGTAATGCAGTAGTTGATGATAGACTAACAAATGGAATAATAGTTTATTTTTAGAGTATCACGATCAATAATATGGCGAAGTTTAATAAATAATTAAATTCGTTTACGCAATCTTGTGGTCAAGCTAGTAATATGGCTTTTGAAAGTAAGAATAGAGTTAACTGTAATTCCCAAGAATATCACTCAATCAACCTTTCCAAAAATAGAGCAGCCATAGTTTGAAGGAGTGGGCGTTTGATCACAGGAGTGTGCAAAGATAACGCTACTAGCTGGAAAAGCATTGTAGTTGAGGACGAATACCATGTGCTTAATCTTGGTGACATTGAGCGATAGCATATTTTTAGCTAGCCAATATCTGATCCTGTTAAAACCAACCTGAGCATGTGCATACGTTTTTTCCCGCGTGTGCTAGTGAATACCAATGCAATGTCATCTGCAAAGGAGAATATCCTGTCTTGGTTGAGCTTTAACTGACACAACTCTTTATTATAGATAAAAATTGTGTAAGGCCAAGAACGTTGCCTCAAGGGAGACGAGGAACGTTACCATAAGTCACCGGCAGTTCATCACTTAGCTAATCTCCTATTCTCACTCGTTGAGAACGATTTGTGAGATAGCAGGTGAATAGGTTAAGAGGTAAATCCCTGACCCCAGCATTATCCAGTTTTTTAATTAGAATTGGAATGGAGACTGCGTCGAATGCTTTGGCTAGATCTAGAAATATTGCAAAGCATTTTTTCTTTGAGTCTAGTTTCGCCACAATGCTGTTTATCAGTTCCAGTACAGCATGATCAGTTGATCTACCAGCTCTAAAACCAAACTGTTCATCAGCTAGACAATTGTTGGATTCTAAGAATAACATCAGTCGCTTATTCATTAGTTTTTCAACAATCTTTGATAATACCGGTAAAATGGAAATGAGCCTATAATTATTAATACAGTCCCGGTAACCATCCTTAAAAATTGGTTTAATAATGGCAATTTTAAAAATTTGTGGAAAGATACCCTGATCAAATACATTATACCATGAAATGGCGTCATTGTATTCTTATATCGTTTAATAAACCAGCTGGATATATCATCAGATCCGTTGGCACAGTTAGCTCTCAGTTCAATAATTATACGCACAACTTTGAGGTAATATATGTGGAAAAAGTGTATTTTGTTAGTCTCTCAGCCAAACTTTTGCCCATATGAATAAAGTGTTAGTTTATTTTTGAAACACAGTCCAGGGAATTCTCCCCCAAAATCGGTGCTAATGAAACGTCATCCAGTTTTTTTGAATATGTAATAATCCTAATCACCTCCCAGAGTTTCCTTTTGTCAGTCCCCGCCTGTGAAATTCAAGATTTCTCATACTATCTCCTTGCTTTCTTTATGAGTGAAACACAAAAGTTTCGGTATCTTTTGTAAGTTAAAAAGATAGGATTATTACAATCCTTTTTAGTGTGTTTGTACAGGTTGTCCCTATTTTTCATACAACGTAGCAACCCCCGACTAACTCAGGATTTACTAGATCTTTTTTTCTTTGGAACAGTTACGGTTTTAGAATTAAATGAAATTATATTTTTAAGAATAGAAACAAACTGTTCAGTGGCCTGATTTATATCAGGATTAATATAAAAATATTTGGAAAATCGTTTGTCGTAATAGAGTTGTTTACACCTTCGTAATTCAGGTGGTTTAGAGTTTGGAAATATAATTAACACACGGACGATTTAATTTAATATTAAAAGTAACACAATGTCGTAAGAAGAGAAGTAACAAAATAATCTATATTTAAGTGATTTGGAAGGCTATAAATGCCTAGAATAAACGTATCATTATTTAACTTTACCAATAAACAGTTTGCCCCAATTAATACCGGTTCTTCGATAATTCAGTTCTAGTTGGAATTAAAATAGATGACTACCCCCTCGTTTTGCGAGTTACGTCTGATATTTGAACATAATTATAATTTTCTATAGAAGGTATTGGTATTGATTTATTATCGGAGGAAGCCAACATTCAGTTGAAATTAGTAATACTCAATTGATTTTCACCGTTGTACAAGTGAGGAAAAGTTATCGAAATTACGGAAAATACTCCTTGTAATCTGTGAAATTATGTTAAAATTATTTTTATTTTTACACTTACACAACAAAGTGTTATTAAATTGTTGTGTAAGCGTATATATAGATGTGTGAGTGTTTGTTCGTATGCATGTAACTGCAATTTTTCGGGTGAGCATATATAGTGATGAAAAAGATTAATTATATTATACAGACTATAAAAATAAATATAAATAATGTAACAAAATAAAATAACAAACAATTTAATTAATTTTTTGTAGATCGTCTTCTTCGTTGATCCAGATAGGCGGTTGACCCTCCCGCTCCCTCACAAAAACCTTTCTGTAAGAAGTCCAGATGAAGGATATTTTCTTGCATTTAATAAGTTCACGTGCTAGAAAGCTCAACCGCGTCGCTTTAATTGTTAGTGATTCTGAGGCAAATATTCATTTTTCTGGACCGGGTAAGAGACAGTGCTTAGTGCTAAGTTGAGGTTCCTTGTTTTCCCTCTTTAACTTGTTGAATTCTTTGATTTTAGCTAGAAAATCATCTTTTGTAACTATTATGTTAAAATCAACCATTGGGTTGCCATTTTTATTTCGATAGATATCGGAAATTTCTTGATCTTGTATTGGAGGTATATACCCAACTGATGATCTAATAATTTTCAGTATGCTAATCATCACTTTCGTGAATTCGTTGTCAAGCTTGAGTATATTACGCATTTCTATAGATTTACCTCTTGAGCTCTTCTCCACTGTCTCCGAACGCATTTCTAATAATTTAATTTATTTTTTATGTTCCTAATTGTCCTTCTCTAATGCATTATTTTTTTGAGTCTGTAATATTGACGAGATAAAAACTACTGAATTTTGTATTTCGTTATTTTGATCCATAACCAATGTGATAGCTTCGTTTACAGACTCGAATTTGCTTGTCTATTCGTCTCACTCAAAAATGCCCCTGCTTCAAGGGAAGAATCTGAAATCTTGCGGTTGGTTCGTTTAGTATTATTTCCGAAGTTATCTTGCATGTCTAATCCCGCAAAAAAATGTTTAGGGCCAAATCATAACCATATTGATAAGAAGATAAACCGTAAGTGAGATTTGATCAGGATTTGTTAGGTGGAGTGTGTTTAACAGACATATATTAGCTTAAAATAATTATATTTCAGACGGAAGATTTCTTCTGGTGGGTAGATTTAATTATATACAAAACGATCTAATGCGTATACATACATAATCATATGATAAGTGTAAGCAAAATGAGTCCGATTTATGTCACTTAAACAGTTGAAAACAGATGTTTGTTTCGTTTTTATTCACCACCAAGTGACTGACACTACCTTCGGGCTCCTGTGATTGTTCGGAATACATTAACACAATTTTGACTAGAAAAGTATTATATAGTTTTGGACTAAAACTAAGTAGCATTACTGATCTCCTCGACGACCGTGAACGGAATGAAATAAAATAAAACTGTTCAAACTGTTCTTTGGCATCCATTAACCCTTTCATGCCAGCTCGTCAATTTCGTGTGCTTAAAATTTGGCGTTTCTTTGATATACCACGAATTGAGTCTGCAAAAGATTTTCTAGAGGGTCTCTTACCGATTCCTTCATACTCAATTTCACTTTGTAGATTTCCTCTATAAATCTACAGTCCTCTATCCTTTCCAGATGGCCAAACCATAATTACGTACCTTTTCCTACTTTAATTCCTGTAAATTCTTTCACACCACACCACTGTTTCTATATGTACCTATTAGACGCTTCACATACACCATGCAAGGATCGTATTTCTAATGCATTGGTTCTACATTCATATTTCTTTTACCATACCCAACTTTCACTATCGCACAAAAGCCGTAGGGACCAAAAATCGATCACATTGACGCCCTTATCGTAAGCCATTTTTACTATTTATAGGGGTAAGGAAGGGACTCATTCACCTCATTTTTCGTATATCTCTCAATATCTCTATCATGTTCACCACTTCTTGTGAAACAACTACTCAAGTAGACATACTCTATCACTTGTTCAACTCTCTCACATTATCTAACATTGCGCTCAGTCGTGCTTTCGTTTCTTTCAAACACAATGACTTTAATTTTGCTAGCACATACTTGTATATCTCTTTCCTTAACAGAATCATTCATTTGGTGACCGTCGCCCACAACTTGCACGCCGTCGGCGCAAGGATTGTTCGGTCGTCGGCGTACAGGTGGCATTTGACATATAAGTCACACACTCTTATACTCTTTCGCACTTACAGAGAACTGCCATGAACAGGTTGAATAGCCACAGTAGAGCTACACACACTTGTCTAACTATCTATGAATATTAAACCAGTCAGTGTACATCTCGTTTGTCTTCACGAGAGCACTGAATCTCCGTATAGAGATTGTGGTGCCCTAATCAATCCGATATTCATAATATGCATGGATAGGGATTTATTTAGATAAAATCTTTCCATTCTATTACAATCTTTTCCCAGCTGTACAAAACATAATTGGAAATGTTCTGAGCCCGGCCCAAAAAACATTTAATTAGTAATGGTGTCTCTCCTTTCGCAGGTTCCACACTCAGCGTGACGTCATGACAACTGACAACGCTCTCAACTCACAAAGGCAAGTTCAACTCTACCTGTAAATTGTAAATCTTCTTAACTTCTCGCTACGACTTAAAATAACATTCCTGTGTTATTGGATAAAATATTTTCTAATTATATTAAAAAATTGACAATGAATTTCGCTATGAGAAAACATCAAAGTTCTGCTTGCGACTCGATCACATTTTTTTTCTTCGTTTTCTTTTCTGCCATGCTACTTTTGTGACGAGAAAGAAAGACACAAAAGCTATTCACCGGCGCGGCGGTATTCGGTTTTTCTGCACGAAAAAGCTACGCTACCATTCCAGTCTATTGCGCCAGCGTCCGACTTGTCACAAACGAAATATAATGGCTACTTGTAAAAGAGAAAATAAAATACTTGTCACACGTCTGTCAGAGCGCTTTGGTGTTTTGTTTTTGTCTATTGTTCGGGTCAGCGAAAATATCTTTTATTACAGTATTAATAGTATAACAAAAAGATTTAAGTAATATAATTATAAGGAGGCATTGGCAAAATCACATGCAAAAGCTTTGATCTCGCGCTTTGCTGAATGTTGCTGATTTCTTTGATTGTAACGAACAAAGTTATAATCTAGAAATCGTTACTCTTAGTCTAGTGTGATAAGCATAAGCGTAACTAGACTTCAGTAAACGACCCGCCAAATGAAAACTTAATATAGAACCATCAACAACGTCCGCTCTGTGACTATACAACATAAATTTGTTCTAATGCAATACTAAAATTTAAATCCCTTTATTATATAGTTATTAAATTGTTAGAACTCCAGAATTTGTTGTAGTGATGGTTGTTGATGCCTTTATGAGCTGTACCCGCAATCGAAAGATACGACAAGGAGCTCACTGTGGGCCCTTTAGGGTATGGTGTAGACTTGAGGGACAGGTGTATATGTGTAGGCATGCATTCCTGCGAACGTGAGTGTATACGTGAGTGAGTACATGCGTGAGTCCACGGGTGCGTGCGTGCGTGCGTGCGTGCGTAGATACGAGCGTACGTATGTGTATAACATTACATTAATAATAATAATATAATGTTACACAAATATATACGCTCGCACGTACTACGTATTATATTACTAGAAATAATCATAAGTTTATTTATAAAAATGTAATATAAAGTTCAGATACAAACTCAAGGTTTCATATGTAGTGTCGAAATTTTTAAACTATTGAAGCAATTTCTTAATAAAAAATTATCACTGTTATTCTGTGCATTCTGTTATTTGATTTTACCAAATTTGTTTATTTCAATTCTTGACTTCGTCGTACATGTGTTTTGACGTTAATAAATATTATATCACAACATAGTTTTGCCTCATGGTGACTCCATTGAAATGTATCATCAGTATCGAATTCATATCTTATTCATCAAAATGCGTTTCGAGGCATGACTGTAAACAAAAAAAAAAGAAAATAGAAACCGAATGCGACAAAAATTTATGTAATTACATAAATGACCCGTGACCGTCCCAAAAAATAAATATCCGATTTTATTCCACATAAATTAAGCTGCGAGAATCTTCCGATATTCGGATTACGCCGAAGACGCAGATCGCTTTTACTGATCGAACCCACGTTAAATGTGTCGGATGTTCGTGATTTATTGGAATCCATCCCAATACATTTGCGAAATAAACGATATTTCGTTGCGATTTTTAATGTCGTCATGTTAAGTTATATAGGATATCGATTTTATTATTAATAAACTACAAATCTTCTCGTCGTGAAATTATAACGTCAGTAATAATTACTCATTATAGAAAATGACATACCTTCTAACCTGTTACAGTAAATAAAAATAATTTAAGTTACATTTTTTTAATTTATTTGAACGTACTTTAATATTTTTTGTTATACCTACCACTACTCATATGGTGCACATATTTAAAATTAAAATTAACTTATTCAATTCAATGACTTTTTAGTTCTACGGCAAGCTTAAAAGCATTTTTCTTATTTAGCGATAGGACAATTATTTACTTTGTTTAACAGTAAATCTTAAACCGAAGTTACTTAACGTAATATTCTATTGTGTGAGGTGTTAATAAAATAATAGACGCTTGCCTGCAACATGCATTAACATGCAGCATGCAACCCACCGCTGACCCTCGAATCTGCCTCTCCACTACGAATCCTTATCCAAAGAATTGAACATTGATTCGAGAGGATTGACAGATATTGAACACCAAGTGTCAATTTTTTAATTATCTTATTCCGCTAATCGTTATATTGTTAATTTCTACGTACGTTTCATGTCAACGAGGCATATCCTCAGGAAAATTCTTAGGAAAAAATGGATAGAGATTCGTAGGGAAGGGGCAGATTCGAGGGTCAGTGGTGGGTTGCACGCTGCATATTAATGCATGTTGCAGGCAAGTGTTAACATAATCTAGTGCGCACACATCGCTAATCATAACTTCTTATCATTTTCATATATTTTTATGACATTAGGGTAAATATTACTATATAAAAAAAATGTCAAATTCAGTATATTACGTAGGTACGTTATTTTGAAAACTATCAACTAAAAGTGGTGAAAATTTTGAACAAAAATTGTTTTGAATGCAATTCTGTTCTGTACACTAAACCATTTTTATGAGCAAGCGTATCATATAAATACTTGTCGTTTACGGGTTGTGCATAAAACTGATGTTTAATACAAACAAGATTTGATATATTTTTATGGGCTTCAAGTGTTGATAATATTTATCATGTTAACATAAATTATAACTGAAACTAAATATTATTTGATTACGTTCACTAATTAAATTGTATGAAAGATTTATAGATGAAAAAGTTAATGTTTTTAATATCTTAATCCGTTTATGCGTGCATAATATAATTATACATAGGGCATATATATATATATATATATTTGCGCTATGTATAATTAATACTTTTATTATTGTTTTTGCTTTTAATATGCTCGTCTTTGGAACTTATAGTCCGATTAAAAAAAATGTTTTTGTATTTGATAGCCCAATTCTTAAGGAAGACTATAACTTATCTGAATAGTTTTTTTTTTTTGTTTGAACGCGCTAATCTCTGTAACTACCATTCGTATTTGAATAAATTTTTTTGTATTCAATAGACCAAATTTTTAAAGAAGATTGCCTAAAGCTGTCACAATGGAATGTAATTTCGTGATAGGTTATATAATGTAAGGGTCCACCAAAAAATAATTTTTTAAATTCCCTTTTTATTTTTTTAATTTTAAGAATAGCGTTTCCCCCACTCAGTGCGAACCAAAACTGTGACCGGCAACGGAATCAAAATCGTAAACGGGAAAAAGAGCATAATCCGCAGCCGGGGCCTGGAGGAGTCCAAATGAAGAAAGGGGAGGGACCAAGATCTAAATCGACCGTGAGACCAAAATTAGGATCAACATCGATGTCAGAATCGGCATAGGAGGCAGTCCTGAGATGAAAATCGAAAGCGGGACCGGGAAATCTTCTTGAATCAAATCCGGATTTGGAATCAAAGCGGGACTGCCATCGGAATAGAAAGTGAGAATAGTTGGTATCGAGAAAAGGCCTGAGATCGGATTGGACAATAATATCTTATTATTAATAATAATAATAGTTTATAATTACAATAATTCGAAAACTGAATAGCGATCAGAGTCATGATTAAGATCGTAATCGATTGTTATATAAGTTGAAGAAATTTATTCTATATTTCCACGGGCGAAGCCGTAGGCGGAAGTTAAATTATTATTATAAAGGGATCAATTAAGGTGTCAACACAAGTGTTCCAAACGACCGTTGAGAAATTGTCTGTAACACACCAAAGCGATCCAGTCTGCGATGTTCTTTAACGTCCTTTTGCTAAAATAATAATTGTCATTGCTTAATTATTATAAAATTAAAATTAATAAAGCTTAAAAGTCGAATGTGTTCTTTCATAATTTCGAAAATAAATTTGTTGATAATCTCGTATTTCCTTTATGCCGTAATCATTATTACTGTTTAATTAATCTCAGCGAGCGCTTGCAAATTATGTATACTCACACTCGGCTTACTGAATATTTAATGACGTTGTAACACTTAATTGATCACATTTCTCATTGCATAATCTCTTTACTGACAGGGTGTTCAAAAAGTCCTCACCGAACAACAAATTGACGCTGTACCTAAGCTCGAGAGATCTCATCGTTGAAAATGGAACCATCGACAAGATACAGGGTGTCCTGCATGTGGATCCCGAATACTTGGACAACAAGAAACTGTATGGACAAGTTACGTTAACCTTTAGGTAAATTTTTACATATTTATCGTTATACAAACGGGATAATAACACACACACACACACAAAAACACACATGCATTAAAGACGAATTGATATAGAATATACTAATGGTAAACTATATTCCCTCTACCGACCTTTCTGCGAAATAGGCGTGAGTTTAGAATAATAATGATAATAATGATGATGATGATATGGAATCGCCATCACAATAAAGTTTCATCTCACCACGTTCAATGCGCAAGCACTACAAACATGGACCCGCATCGATTTGGCGCTATTTGCGTAATCCATTCGAGCATTCAATGGCGACTTCGCACGCGAACGATCCGATTAATTGGACGCGGCCGCCGGTTCTCCGCTCCGACTGAAATTTACCTACGCCGCTTCGATTTGTTTTTACGCAGCAGTTCGATTCCGTTTTGCGAGGTTTTCGCCATGGGAACCGATTGAACGGACAATCAGCGTAATCAATGCCACGTTTCGCTCAGAGCTGTTAAGCGATGTCGCCGCTCGTCGCGCGCTCGTCTGCAGCTCTGCCGTTCTCCGATGTCGTTTTGTCGATCACGACTCCTTGATCGTAACTGGCACCTTGATGTACGTATTCGAAGTGTTTATATCATAGATTATAATTAAAGCTTGGGATACATTATGGTATTGCAAAAAAAAAAAAAAAATTTTTTTGCTGCTTCACCGCTCGTTCGGTTGTCAGTTCCCGGTGACCACCTTCGCTGTGAGATTAGAAGTTGTGTCAGGTTTTATTGTTTGGAGTGTATCTCGAGCACCGAGTAAAAAATGGGATCCTTATAGGATTGCCTCTTGCCTGCCTGTATCTCCGTCGTTCACAGCCTATTGTATCTATTGGACGACAGAAAAAGAAACTGAAGAATATACAAAATTAGATACCACAGCCACGTACGTATAACATATGTAAACAAATTCTGATTTTGACGTTTAATTTTAAGAGGCAAATTAAGCAAATTAGGCATTTTCCAAAAAAAAAAAAATTACCAAGTGCGTCGTTTTTAATCGCATTTTGTTCACTCTTTCCACTCCACTACAGGAGCATACCTTCTCACAATGCCTTACCTCGAATTGGTGAACATCTAAATGAGACACAGCCGTTGCTAACGATTATTGCTCGGGCCCGAAGGGTTTAAGTGTTTTTTGCATTGTCAGTTTTATTTTGAATACGGGTATTTCACATAGACTTACATTCTTGGTTGGAAAACAATGCACGTGATCACTCGATCACCCGCGCTCTTACCCTACCTACGCATCTATTACCATTATCCCTATCTACACAATACTTTACCTTCAGAACGGACTTTTTAAAATCCCCCTGGCTTAGTTACAATAAAATTAGTCGTTTCCATTGCGCGCGCTGTGTGCACTTCGATTTTGTTCTTGGTTTTACACACAAAAAAAATTATTAATAATCCAGGGATCAATAATTATAAAATATTGTCAAGGAGGCATATGGAAGTATACTGAAAAATAATAAAAAAATGCAAAAAGGCTAAAGTGCCGCATCTCTCGCTCTGCGTTTCTCTTACACGTGTGATATTCTTCGACATACTTAAATGTGGAGCTCGCAAATGCTACTCTAACTTCACATAATTTTCTATCTGCAATTCTTCAATGTGTTTCATTGAAATAGAGAAATGTCCAATGGTTTTTAACATTTTTCTAGAAATTCACGTGAGCTGGATCACGGGCAACAACGCTTAAAGTTTATTTAAAAAGTATTAAAAAACGTTATATAGTTAAATATAGAAGATCTCCATAGAAAAAGAGGCAAATCCACGATAAAAACATTAAAATAGTTATCTATAATATCTAAAATATCTCGTATATGTGCATATCCATAGTGGTCATTTTATACGAGGTAACTTATTTAATGATTTGTGTTATTGTGTTTGACAATGATTTACAATAGTAATGAACCTCAGAGTGGCAACCCTGAATGATTACTAAGTTTAATAGAAAATAATCAAAGGTAAGTACTCCATAGTCACATAGATTTATAGTTAGAATGCCACTTGTTCATATGGAAATTTTTTTTTAGGTCCAATTTATACACATTGATGATATAACCACAGCCCCTATATATTCGTAGCTATTTCATTTACATGGCTGATGTTTTTCAAAGCAATATAATTGTTGGAAGATAACCATAATCCATACCTACTGATTTTTTTATACATTTCAGTTTACACACAACATCACTATTAAATAAAATGAAAATCGGTCCAGCTATTCTCCAGTTATAAATATTCGAACAATTATATTGTGTAATGTATGTAAATTGGAACAAAGTATTTTTTAAGATGAACTCGCTAATATGTATTATAAACGCTATAGTTCGTAAGGATAGATATGATATGATGATTGATAGTAGTGCAAAAGTTATAGGTGGCTACTGCAATATACTCATATAAACTATGTTAAACGATTTATTTTGGTCTGTAAAAAAACATGCAGATTTTGCGATTTAGAAACGCGTGAGCAAGTCACATAGAGCTGGCCGTGGGAAAAACATTGCGTGCTAAAATGTATGCCTGCTACCTTTATGGTCTGACCCTGCCGCCGGACCGCACCATAATATCGTGCACTCGCTTGTCTATCGTCATAATTATTCAAATATTTGTCCAAATGATGTAAGTAAAAGATAAAGTTTATCTACTTTAAACACCAAATGCGATAAAAGTATTTATTTCGATATAAAAATCAATTTTTTATTACCAAATGTGTGTTAGAAATAAATTATCAATTATTATTGTATTTATGGTTCACTATTTTGGCGATAATGGCTTACACATAAAAGATAGATACATGCTGTCGCCAGCTTTTTTGTAGGACTATTTAAGCTTAACATTTCCATTATAAATTATATACGTGTAATTCCAACGACTTTTGCGACGCACGCCAGAATAGCTCGCAGATGACAGATTTATTTCATACTTACTTGACACTTATCGTTGTATTTTGGATAATTGACATTATATCTTTATATATTATAGCCTGTGTGTTATTCTGATGTGTAAGCTATGTATTATTGTACAATGTCAACAAAATTCATTCAGTAGGTTTTTGCGTGAAACAGCAACAAACATCCATCCATACCTAAAAACTTTCACGTTTATAATATTAGTATAGATTAAAAACATTTTTAAGGAATATACAACAAATGAGAAAACAAGACATTTTCTGAGTGCGAACAACCCACAAGTGTTGTAGCAGATCGTTAATTACGATTGCACCCTCTAGGGGCCGATAGAGGAAGCTCACTAATTGGCGGCACGGCGGCTGTACGATTTCGGTAACACGCACGCCTGCACGCAACCATTACTATCTCTGACGGTCCACGTTAATTGTCGCGTGACCAGTTAGTTGTCCGCAACGCGGTCATAATATCACCGAAGTATCTGCGATGCTATATCTTCGCAGTGTTACAAAATATCTAAAATATTATAAGTTTTATTTTATTTTCTATTTAGCCAAGTCAGTTAAATCATTTATACCCAAAATTACGGATATTCTATTTTATTAAAGAGCCCTTTCGAAGGTTTTTATTCCACAAGAAATAATATTTTTGCGTAAATACAATAAGAACACGATTGATGTTGAATAAAGAGTTTATAAGAAGGTAGTGTTCGTTATTTCGATAAAAGAAAATTGTACACGATCAGTTTATCCTGACAAATGAAACGAATTGACGCTTTTTGAAAGAGTAGTTCCCAAATGTTTTATACGTTTTATTGAGGACAACATTCATTTTTATCCGGATGAATAAGTTTATATTATATATAAAAAGGATATTTTAATTGATACTTATATTTTCTGACGCATAAACAACTTTGATTTTAGCGCGTGCGTCATTTCATTATGAGGAGGAATCGTGCGAAAGGCGCTCTTTGTCTCGCATAAAATATCATAAACGAAAAGAATAGACACTCTCTCTTACATTGAACAGGATTGGTCTCGGTGGTCGACAGTAGGCCACACCTTCCATGGCTAAAAATACCTTTGGAGTACAAAATACCTTCACCACTTAATACTAACATTTTAGTTACACATGTTTTAATCATGCTGCTAAGGCATACTCTTTAATAATCTTTTCATTAACCCCCCCGCCGCCCGCGCCCAGACCACGGTTAACTCAGTAGGGGAAGGGGTTACTCACGACTATTGTCAACCAGTGCGGCGACAATTAAGAAAAATCATAGGCCAATTTGTTCAAGGATTGAACTCGGTACTTTCTGATTCTGGTAACACTCTTAATCGCTGAGCCCATGTTGTAGTATAACCGAATAGAATAGGGAGTATCGCGAAATGGAGATAAGGAATACACGGTCAAATACAGAACGGATAAGACAATCGAGCAATGACATTCCGACGAGCTATTCCGACGAGCTATTCCGACGTTTCACGACAATAAAGTTATGGCATTCGTTTCCGCCCCGTCCCGCAATGGAAGTCGAACGAGTATTAGCTTGAAAATTGAAAAAATAAAGTAAGTACGTAATGTTCTTTTAGGAAATGTGACCTTATGAGTTTTAAACCCGAAACATCATTTAGGTCATACCCTACACGATTATTCTGAACATTAAACGAAAGTGTTCCATTACTATCGATCCGGTGACGCTAACTCGGACATGCTCGTCTCCAATCGATATTTCCATAGGTTTGAATCTAGAGTAGCTATACATTAACAGTTTCCGTAAATTTATAATTGTTTTATTCTCTATATTATCAATGAAGAAGTCCAATCAAAGCATAATTCTACTAAATGATCATTCAAGTTTATGGACAATCGCAATACTTTATGGTAGTAGAAAATAAAAAAAAATGGGTTTAAAAATAAATATATTACTTTGTTCCTAATTTTTCGAAGTAATTTTCATCATATGACATCAATCTTATTATTTTTATATAAATGTTTCACATTTAAAATAATATATAAATTTTTATTTCTAGCGTGCGGCCGTAAGGATATATAGGTTTTTATCATTTATTATTATAATTTTTACTACACTTATATACACATTAAGGCTTTAATTATTTATTCAAAACTCTCAGTGGAAAAAGTCTGATGGATAAAAGCGGAGTAATTAACTTAGTTTGAAACAAACTATTTTTAATGCGTTCGTTCGTTTTAAATCTCGATGGATTTCACGTCTTATTACAGTATTTTTTTGACTTGTACAATTTATATCAGAAACAATTTCTGCATATAGAAATTCTGTTTATAAACTTATGATATTCTGTAATATTGTTTTGAACAACAACATTACAGTTTGGAATGACTTACTTGTAAAAATATGTTGATAAATTTTTGAAAAACCATAATATTCATTGTTTTTTTAAGTTACGTGTATTTTTTTTTTTTTAATAATTTACAAATAATGAACATACATTAATTCGTTCTTGGTCATATATCATATTGCTACTATTTGAAAACCAGCCAGCATTTCAAGAAGAAGATATCAAAATAAGCATAACGTACATTTTTTAAACGATTATAAGAAATATTTTTTTGCTTCTACATATTTAGGTTCATACAGACAGACAACAATGTTTAGGTTAGGCCAGATCTTATACAGTCTTGTCATACATTACAACAGGATCTTGTTATGTTTATGAAAATAACGAAAAATATGTCTATTAAAAGGTCAACGAGTATTTGTGTGCATAAAAACCTCTAGACATTGAAATAGAAGATGAGACGTCGGGCGGGACGAATTTCATGCCGCCAAATATGACGAATTTCCTAATTCTTTTAAGCCGGGAACGCGCCCGCAAATCGGCGGCGTTCCAATTTATTTGCTCAGAAAATCGACTCGCTCGCCTCCGTTTTGACGGCATTTACCGAACGAATGCCGCTGGTTTGCCTCGATGATTTTCCAATGAAATATACGACGCGCTGGCGTCGCGCGGGCATGCCCGATACCTGTCCCGGCCGGCGGCGATGCGCCCGGAGCGCGGCGCGTGCGTGTGACAGATCGAACCTTCGGGAGGTATCTCGGCCATCTATCTGTTCATAAGGCTTCGGATATTCATTCAACGCGAGACGGTTGATCGTCCATGAGTACGACTGCTTTATTGTTATCGTGGAAGAATATGCAATCGAGGATATACCTTTATTACAATTTATTTTTGGAGTGAAATTATTTAACGAAGCTTGCGCGAGATGGAAATTGGTAGAAATCGTCACGTAACGCGTGTCGCGTAAAAGCGTTATGCCCCACTCATTAGACTGGCAGCGAGTCTCTCACTGTCTTTTTTTTAACTCGCTCTAGTTAATTTAGCAACGTGAGGTGGAACCTTCACACCGAGCGGCGCTAGGTTATTCTTTTGTTCCGTATTTTTTTTGTAATTCATAATTGACATATAATTTTATTACCTTAAAATTTGTATTGAAAAATGATAGGAAAAATATACACAGATGTTCAAGAAGTCAAGTCAAGTTAAGAATGTCGCAAACCGCGTATCGGTCCAAATTCCCCCTTGTGAGTTTTGAACGATTTCCAAAATTAAAATTTTTAAAACTATTTTTTTAATCGACTTTTACATTGCTTTACCGATTAATACCGAGATCTGATCAGCTCTTTTCCTCAAAGAGATGCCTCAATTGCTGTAAGTCGCTTCTCTTAAAAAACTGTGATAATATCGCAACGCTATTCAAAATAAAACAACACATTCGAAAAATATCGTAGTTTAAAAATAAAAATATATCGTTTGTTTAAATATTTTTAGATCTTTGAATTTGTGCTACTGAAAACCTATTAAGAATATATTTTTGAGCTCGGAGTGCTTGAAAGTGAATAATCTTTTGTCTTTTAAAAAGTCTTTTGTGTTTAAACTTTAACATTTCAGAAATATACTTATTATATTTCTGAAAACTTTGAGCTCGAAAGCAGCAGAAAGTTTCAGAAATAGTATTATAAATTCAACCGTTATTTATAATTACTGTGCTCGAAAAGCCTAAAAACAAATCTTCGAGAAACTATATTTTTGAACTCAAGGAACTCAATAAATATCATTATCGCCGATGAAAATCATAACTGGAAGTTTTTGGGGTGGCCAGCAAGGTCAACCATTTAACAGAATTTCTTACTACATATATTGACATAGACTTCATAATGTTACATTGCTAATTCTGTACTGGAAATGACAATATATCGTATAGAGAAAATATCATGCAAAACTAAATGAAAACGTTAAGTGCAGTTCATTGAAATTGTTTTATTTGGTACACGTTCCAAAAATACAATCAAATATGGATCATGCTAAATATTTGCAATTTAAATAATTTATTTTCTCTTCTAGAGACTAACAGATATTATCGAGTACCTAATTAAAAAATAGTACTATTATTAAGTAGTCGATTAAATTTAAATTAATTTTGAGTGTGGTTAAATAATTTCGATAATTGTGATTATTTCAGTCTCACAATGGACTGAAAAATACTACACTTTCAATAAATCACATTAATAAAAATTAACGGCTTACATTTACGAAAAATTTAGTATTTTTTGTGAATAAAAGGTATTAATTTAATACATAAATTCTGTTACCTATTTTTGCATGAATAAAATTTATATAATGAAACTCAATGAAATGTAAATTATAAACAAATTCCTTATTTTTTTTTAATATTTAAAAAACAAATTTCACCGTTTCTTCGATACACAACAAAAGAATTGATTTGAGGACAATAACTGTCTACGTGCTCGATAAAGTGACATAAACTACCATGATTGATACTATAATTTATTAGTGATGTCAATAAATTAATGACATAAAATATGTGGTGAGCTTGTCCTTGTATATACGACTATTACAGATTTACTTTCATAGATGCGTATATAATGCTAGTGAAACGAGGTATTCGATACCTCCCTCCGTATCTGAAGAAAAGATAAGCAGACGAGATAACCAAATGAATCTCCTGAGAGATAACAACCTCGAAGGTCTAAGACAATTTCGCTATATATCACAAGTATCAGTATCGACATATCTAATAAAAACGTATAAGTTAAAATCTGCAAAGCCGCGAAATAGCGTTGCAATACGTAGCAAAAGATGCTCCGAGCGAAATTCGTTTTGAATTACAAGCGTCAATGTCTAGTCGTCTAGTACAAATGTTTAAATTGATATCTGCTAGACCGTGAAGTAGCGGTAAAAAGTGCAGCGAAAACCACTGCGAGCAAAATTCGCTATGCATTACAAGCGTCAGCGTCTAGTCTTCTAGTACAATTGTATAAATTAATACCTGCTAGGCCGAGATGTAGCGCTACAAAGCGTAGCACAGAAAAACATTGCGAACTAAATTCGTTTTACGTTACGAACGTCAGCACCGAGTTGTCTAGTACAAATTGTAGCAATACTCTCACTGACCACATTGTGTTCCAAATGTAATCGTCATTGTAATGTTAATTGTACCTATTTTATTACAAGTTGGTATTACATGCACATTTCTTGTCTTCATTCTCATCAATACGGCGTATCATTAAAGACGGTGTATTAATTATGATCATTAATATATGTCTGATCCCAGCACTTACACACTCGTAGGTGCTGGGATTAGAAGCGTCAGTTTAAAAATAGCGCCGCAAAACGTAGCGAATAACGCTCCAAACGAATTTTCAATAGCATCATCTATAATGCCGCGTCTTTTTCTACTTGCGTCGAAGACAAGTGTTTTAGACACTTATAGAACACAAGAAACACCACTTGCCTCGCAGGGAGTAATCGGTTGGTGATGTGATGTATTATCTGCGAGTTCGCACATCGTCGCCCGAAACAATACATTTCATTTCGGACGCCAATATGAGTCTTATAGTTGAGGCTTTGAATTGACGATCTTCGTGAATTGACGCTTCTAGTACGGCGATAAATGAATTGACGCTTCTAGTACGGCGATAAATTCGTGGCTGAGAAGTAAAGATACCTTTCTCTTGGGATCCGAATTTCTCATGATATACGAATTATGCTAAGGGAAGTAATTCTTTATCAGGTGCTGTTATATAGGCCACATTTCACATTATGTGATGTACGCTATCTCTGCCATTTCAAGTGCAAGTATATTTTTAGTGGAGAATCATAAATATAAATAATTTAACATAAAACTCAATATATATTTAAATCAAATTTCGATGAGCCCTTCATTATTATAAAGATACTGTATAATAGTATGATATAATTATTCTAGTCAAATTAGACTTTCTCATTCAAAGTTTAGGTAATACCGGTTGCTGGTATTTGAATAAAATTAGCTAAATGAGGCGCGGCCCAAGTCACTTACCAATGTAATTGCCTATATAATTGGAAATGTTACTCTTTGTAATAAACGTTTTTTGGTCAATATCCGATTTTATGACATTAAAATTGACTTAATTCTTAGTTCTAATATGTCATTTAGTGTGTTGATATTTACGTTTATTTTTTGATAAAAATTTAAATAATCTATACATACATATAAAATTAATAATTAAAAAAATAAAAAAAACCCGACTGCGAAAATTCACCAGATAAGCAACGCACTAAAAATACCGAAACAAGATTGAGGAAACAAACTACTAAAATCTAATAAACTCTACTTTGGTTGAATAGACTTATATTATGAGCTGAAAACCTAAGTTAAATAATTTACATTATTTTTGGTAGCAGGCGGCATCATTAAGAAAATTAATGAGTCCTGTCTGCTACTAAACATGGTATTTTTAAGTGATGTACTAAATTATTAATTACCCAGTACCATGTATCGATGAGTAAAAAAGAACAACCCTTGAGTTTTTTTTCCATTCTTCGCAAGACGAATCAATATTTGAATTCGTTGGTTACACTATAATTGGTAATAATAAAACAATTTTTTAATTACGTATTTCAAGTTTAATTCTATTACATACGAAATAAAGCTCTTTTCCATTCGATTCGATTTTAAAAACTGCTTTTGACTTCCAGAACTTGAGCTCTATTGTTAACACTTTTTATTTGCTATACCCGACTGTCAATTTTTATAAACAAATGCGTATAACTTTTGAATAACAACACTAGTTACTTGTTGTTGGGCTCATTTGAAAATTAAATTTATGATGTGTAAAGCTGTTATGAATATCCATAACCGTATCTATAGTAGTTTCAAATGCATAGCCATTAATAGATTAAAAAATAAAATAGCCATTTCGTAGAAGTATAAGAAAACAAAATATGCTGTAAAAAATTCTATTAGACGTCATAACGAGTCCAACGAGCTATCGCACATATTTTAATTTGCAGTGCCGAGAATTAACTCGTATTTCGACTTGTTGACTAGACTATCAGTGAAGCAAAAGACATAATTATGTGAAAGTTTTTAGTTTTTAGTCTCTACCTACCCTTTAGTGAAATAGGCGTGAGCTTACATTATATTATATTTATTGTTTTTATATTAAGAGGTTCTGGCTACAACACTATTTATCTTAATTTTGTGACTCGTAAAAACAATTTCGCGTCTATGTTATGTGAGTGCGCTGATGAGTTTGTTGCGTCGTCTTCACGCTTGAACTGGATGATCAATTGGAATAAACTTTAATATGGCTATTGTTAATGTCAAGAAAGCACATCTTGTTTATTACTATCTAGCTTTAACCCTCAGCTTTGCCGATGTAGAAATAGAATAAATGTCATTGCGTAATATTGTAAATTTAATTCACATTGCTGTAACGGTTGGTCGGGTCGAGCATGGATGCTGAGATTGGGATCCGAACTGAGAGTAGGTACGACCGGTAGTGGAACCGAAATATGAATCCACATCGAGATATGTATTGAGAGCGATCTCAAAACCAGGATCGAATAAACGTAAAGTGAAGGAATTTAAATTGAAACGTGAAACACGAGTAAAACCGCGGATAAATGCTATTATGCTGCTACGTTACAGAAATGAATGAAATCATTTCCCGAAACTTAAAGCTCATTCTTAGATTTCCGAGATGTACTACAAATATGTCATAATTATGAATAATTTACCATTAATTTTGAGGACTAAATATTTTTTTATAGTCATTTACCTATATAAAACAAATTGAACTTTTTGACAAGGTTTTAGTCAGTCTAAATGAGCAAATATGTAACTTTTTTAAATGATTATAAATATTTAACTATATTAATAACCGGCTAGTATACTTTTAGATAATATTAAATTGTAATAAGATAGTTTTGGTGTGAACGTGTTACTTATATTGATCGGATTTATGTAAAAAGTAAATGCACAGAATATGAAGTTCGAGACCCTAGCGGTGAAAGTCCTATTTAGGCTTGTTAAATATTTTACTTGTTATGTTATTAATTTTCCGACATAAACAAAGTAACTATATAAATAGCACCTTTAGGAGCAAATTTTCCGATATATTTCACGCCACATAAAGCAACTATCAAAGAAAGGAAATTGATGCTGGTAAAGCGAGGGACGGTCTAGCTATTTCTTTTATATAACCAATAAAGGCTTATGGTCTGCTATTTCTTTACTGGGTCTCAGAGGAAAATGCCCATTGCTTCCGAGGAAAACTTCGAATAATACAAGGTACATAAATATGAACGTACACCGTGACGCCATGTCCGTGTTGTGATTGATCGAGGTGAATGTGTTTCGAGAAATCTCTTATTAATATTAATATTAATAATATATCTATATATATATATATATATATATATAGATATATTATTAATATTAATAAGAGATTTCTCGAATTAGACGTCATAACGAGTCTAACGAGCTATCGCACATATTTTAATTTGCAGTGCCGAGAATTAACTCGTATTTCGACTTGTTGACTAGACTATCAGTGAAGCAAAAGGCATAATTATGTCAAAAATTTTAGTCTCTACCTACCCTTTTGTGAAATAGGCGTGAGCTTACATTATATTATATTTATTGTTTTTATATTAAGAGGTTCTGGCTACAACACTATTTATCTTAATTTTGTGACTCGTAAAAACAATTTCGCGTCTATGTTATTTGAGTGTGCTGATGAGTTTGTTTCGTCGTCTTCACGCTTGAACTGGATGATCAATTGGAATGAACATTCACATCATTCTCAATATATATATATATATATATATTGACAATGATGGTGGTTCACAATTTAAGAGTGTTGTTTTCGAATCAAGAGCTAGTAGCCCCTCGATGTGTATTGAAAAAAGGGTTTGCCTTAGTAGTGAAGTGACTAAAAAAGGTTGAAAAAAAATTACAATAAACCCTTCGTGGCGAACATTAATCGAAGCTTCGTGATGAATTTGTGGCAAATAATTCTAAATGGCGTTGTAGCTTTTAATCATCTCGCTGTCTATAAGCACATCCTTCTAATTTCGTTGTTATTACTGTACGAGTAGATTGTAGGGCTCGAGCCGCAAGCCGTCAACGCTGGCCCAATACAGTTTGGTCATGATAGTAGTCAGGATAAAAACAAAGTTTGTTTTGTATTCTTAATCTTTTCTTCGATAAATATTTCAAATATAACATGGAATTTCACATAAATCATGCTTTTTTTTATTATTTTTCTCATTTACAACTAAAGATATGTAACGAAGATATGATATGTGTCGTTGACCGTACAATTCTTTCTCACGTTTCTGCCATGATGTTATCAGATTCGCATAAATGGCAATGTGAGCAAAGTAATAAAGTTTCAAAAAACTCCATCCGTAACAAGAATCGGTAATATGAATAAACATCAGTGGACGGAATTTCTAAAAATCTGTAAAATATGAATTTGCACGTTTCGAAGCTACATTTTCAATTTAATAACAAAAACTGCTACGTAGTAAATTAATAAGCAGACAAAAAATACAAAATTAATTTTTCTATGATAGCATCTTTTGTTGTCATATCACAGTACCACCACTACCTATAAAAAGGTGTTTATCTCACACCACCGTGTGTGGTGTTTTATTAAAACTAAAACGATATTTTATACACGTGTAACAAAGCATCGCATTTTTAAATTAAATTTCGTTACTTGCACACGAAATAAAACGAGGAATTTATATGTGATAAATGATTATTAAGCCGAAATATTCTGCTTATGCGGCTATTCATCAATTGGATTCTTGTATAGTCCCTATAGGTATGCCTTTCATACAACTTGGTTAATTTACATGAACAGGTTAGTCATTTTACAGTAAAACGGGATGTTTCATATTCGGCCTGAACTCTCAAATCTTTCTAAACTCGAATAAAAATCTGTAGATCATTGGAAAAATAATGATATTGCAATTTTTAAAGTATTTTTTTATGCAAAGGCATCATTTAGTATGTTCGTTCCAAGAGTTGTTAACCATCAATCACAAATTAAATGTACCATAAGAGATAATAATAAAATTATAATTAAAAAGTATTATCATCCCAGATTAATTCATAAATTATAAATATATAAGTATTTACATTATTTATATATCCTTTTTAATGTTAAACTTTTTTCCATCGTCTTAAATTTTTTCGTCCATCTATCGCATGTCACATTACAGCCGCCAAGCCGCCAAGGTCAATACGGTGGCGCCCATGGCTTGCATCAGCTGACCGCGTATCATTTATATTTTCACTCATGCGTGCAAGTACTTTACGGTATTAGTGTGTTTTGATCAGTTTATTGATGTAAATGTTATTGAATCATTTGCATCGTGATTTCATAAAACCACACAATAGTTTCTTAAAATACAGCTTTATATATAGCCTTTTTTTTTTTAAACTTCAATATGCTTTAATTTTTCGCTTATACGACTCTCTCCCTCTCAGTCTACTCGCCCGTGAATATTTATTGTCATTGATGCCATCTTTATTTTTAAAATTACATATTACCTATAATTGTGTGCTCCATAGCTTTGTAAAACAAAACTAAGAGAGGATACGCTAAATTGATGGTCAACATACCATGATTTATTAATGGCGTTTTTAAATTAGTTATGGATAAAGTCCATGCCGGAGTTTCATTCATTTATAAAACGTCTCATTTAACGCATTTCTAGTGTGTTAACTAAAAATTAAACTAGTTTTTTTTTCACGTATTTATATAGCCGTGATATGTCGATGCGTTTATGAAAACAACATCAAAGGCCGAGCAAAGAAGATTATTCCTTCTGAAGTTTATAGAGTTTGAATATCAGTTGAGCGAAGCGATATTATATTATCCTAGCATATTAACGCATGTTTCTGTCAAAAAAGATGGAATAAATCCTAAGTGCCAACAAAAATACCAAGAATATACAATAAATCCTCAATGGGTATTTACATGTACTTAATCTTTCAAATGTCAAAACAAAATACGGCATCTTATTCCCGTTATTCCCGAGAGAGCTTTGGGATAATACATATTTAGCGAACTTCAAAAGATCCTTGACTTATCATATGTATATATGTACATAATGAGTCAAGGATCTTAGACTAGTAAACGCCGCCATATTGTGAATCGAGAAAAGACTTAAGTCGTGTGTGCGTATTTGTACGTGTGTTATTCGTTTAGAGATGTGCGCACTGACATTACGGTGTCGTCGATAGTCCTCATCGACTATCCTTCGTTCACGTGTTTTTAGGAGTTGGCGTAATATTGTGTTGGAATGTATCTCTTATATTAAGAACTGTTATATACGAATTTGTAAACGCAAATTTATCAAATAAATAATTCCGCCATTTTAGAGATGAATGAGCATCTTGTGACCGTGACGTGACGACCAAAATATGACCTGACAGTCAGCCTCACATTTCTATTCATGATGAATTAGTTTCAATATTTAACAATTTAGAACATGCATTTAATCAAGTATGAAATTTCGGAGTATTTTTAAAAAAAATCACTTTTTGTGATTTATTCCGTTCAAGGTATCTCACGAACAAATCAACCGATTTTGACCAACCTGACGGTAATCAACGCGGGTTTTTAATGTTAAGAGCTGATTAGTTTTTGGAATCGATCGATAAAGCCGTTTAAAAGTTATTCCAAAAAAACACATTAATTTTTTTTATACTTTGAAATTTCTTGTAATCTATCAATTCGAATCAGTTCAAATTTTCAAGAAATTTAAGTTTGATGGAACCCTTTGAAATGCCAAATGTTTGGTTCCAATCAGTCAAGCCGTTCAAAAGTTATAAGAGCTTTACATACATCCACACACACACACACACACACACACACACACACACACACACACACACACACACACACACACACACACACACACACACATCCATATAAACATACATTTACAGATATTATCGTGAAATCGTCAGGGGAGCTCCTATAACCTCAAAACGTCAAGATCTGATAAAACCTCGATTTTCGAAATACGGGGTAAAACCATTGTCTTCCCGATTTTCGAAAATTTTCAATTTTCTTAGCGGGAAGTTAAAAACACTTTTGATAATTTTTTTCAACTCGTACACACACAAGCTCGCACGCACGCTCGCACAGGCGTACAGACTTCACGCGGAAAATAATCAAAATACATTCCTAATACGTCAAGATCTGATGAAAATAATAGTAAAAATTCATACTAATTAAATAAAGTTAATCTAGTTTGTTTTGCTAACTCGTTAATTTAGTTATCTTATTACGACTTGATTGCTTCTTGTCACATGTAAATTAAAGTACTTGAAATTTTTTTTGGGGTGTATTTTAAATAAAATTTATCCTTAGTTGACATATATATAAATAAAATATCCATAACTCTTCAGGGGAAATTATTCCTAAGTTATTGGCGCCGATCAGTTTTAAAATTTATGATTTCATATAAAAAGACATTTTACTCATATTCAGAATAAGTCAGTATTTTCGGATTATGTTATTCACTAACATTAATAACAACAATATACGTTTGAATGTAATTAAAAGGTTTTTTTATTAATATAAGTAAATAAAAATAAACAAATTACATTAAAATTATTATTTTCTTTAGATATAAAAAAAAATTATGCATGAAGTAAAAAGATAATAGTTAAATAAAATCGTATTAACCGTGAAACGCAATATGAACGGATATTCCTTAATTAATCATTCTAAGGTTTAAACTGTTTTCCTAACGCAGCGTCATTTAATCCCATACTTCGTGTACCTTTACAAAAAGCAGTTTTACATTTACGAAGAAAGGCACTTGACTACCCTTGAATATTCATAATTAAAATGTATTATTGAAACATTGCTTTAATGTTTCTTTTGAATCGCTTACTAAATTTCCTTGATCTTTAATGTTAAATTTAAATAGATTTCCACGATGTATTTTATTAATAGGTGTCCAGTGATTCAAGAGCACAGAAAATTTTGGAAATATATTTACACAAGTTATTTTTTAAATAAAATCAATAAAAATTTGTAAAATATTTTTGAATCCTTTGAAGTTGATATAAAATATCATGATTAATAAGCACAATATCTGAGATATTTTAATACATGATTGTTACAATTTTCAACTGTCTGTCGGTGAAATATTGTTATTACAAACATAAGTAACATTTCAATCCTTAATTCGTAAATTTACGAGGTTTAAAGTCACTTCCAGCACCTCCTTATAAATTAACTTTTAACTGAAATGTCTTCCTTGTAACGGGTTTTAGTTCAAACAACCTTTAGAAAGAGGACGTGCAACGCAAATTCGATTTTAAAAGTGACTTTTTGTTAAATGCCAGTTTAAAGGAGTTGGTGATAGACCCTAAAAGCTAAATTCACAAATGAGAAATAATTTTTATCTTCTACGTCTATTTTCAAACTGAAATATGAAACAATGACTCTGTTAAAAAGGAACGTTATAATTAGATAATATAATTAGTTATTGCACTATTTCATGAAATTTTAAAGAATATGTAAAGTATTATGAAAAATGTAGTCATTCATATTTTATCTTCTTTATACAAATATTTTCAATATTTTCTGCTATAGACTGTTTTTATAAGTTTTTCTGCCCATTTATTTATACCACAAAAAAATAAATTAGCACAGGTTGTAGGTTCAAATGAGCAAAAAGGTTTTAGCGTGGCGGAGTTCAATTTAGCGACTAGTCACAAAACTATATTTCTACGATAATATTGTGAAAAGTACTACTCATCATGAATGATCTTTTAAAAGAATACAATTTTGTATATTCTCTTAATTTTTCTAAAATGAAATATTTATCACATAAAATTATAATTGTCATTGGTCAGTTTCTTTTTAATAGATAACATTAAATTATTTTTAAATTTAAAATGTTTCTGCACGAGTACTCTATTATACGATAAAAGATAAATAGAAATATTTAGCCCTCATTTATAAAAACTAAAATTAAGTTTCAGGAAAATATCGGTGCAAGCCAAATACAATCTTATCCTGACTGTTCTTCAATAAATAGTAAATTAATAGAAAATAAAATAAAAAATTCTTTCTGATTTCCATAATTACTCTCAATTGCTTTTGCAAAAACACATATTTTTATCACGTATTTGGAGCATATTCATAATCATCATTGACAACTATCATCTGTTCGAAGGTACGGTCGCGAGGATGAAGAGGTGATGGGTCTGAAGTTCTGCAATGAGGCCATCATGAGCCTCGCGCAGATCTGGCCACAGCATTGCAACCACGAACGAGAACCTAATACACCTTTGCAGGTATGACACATATAATTTTGTTGTGATACCTAATATATCGTTTACAAAAAAAAATAATAGAGACTAGTTCAGGCAAAACGGTTGAATTGTTTTTAGTAGGTATTGAAAATTCTTCTTCGATCGCTTTAGTAGGATACCCGTTTTCAATAAAAGTAAGACAGAGACGTAGCGTCGTCAATTATTAAAATAGAGAAATTAAAATGGTATCCAAAAATGCGTAATGAAAAGATTATAATATTACTAAAAAAAAGGTTGGAAAATTTTAGTAACTTATTAGAAACAAAAAAAAATTGGTTGTCCGTAAAGTCGGTTTACGGACGATAATATAACGTGATAATGTTATAAGAAAACATTGATGAAAAATTGCATACTTTTATGAATTTATTTGAATTATTATCACTGAATTACCATTATTTTGTATAATACAAAGGAGTTAATTGAAATTGTCGTAATAAACAATGAAAAACCACATTAACTTTTCACTTCACTTTATAAACAGTTGACAAAACAGCTCACGTGTAGGTTGTGTGCGGCCGCTGTATCTCTTCTACTCGGACGCACCGGCCGATGGAGTGGTAGAGAGATAGATGCGTCAATAGATGCTTAGGCCAATCGTGCCTCTGTATTGTTCCGCGCTCTCGCTCGCACGCTCGGCTCAGGCCGTGACAACGTGACAATGAGTCATGCGTTTTCGTGCGTGCTGCCGGCGTTCATAGACTTATAAGACGTTATCACGTCAAAAACAAATATGGACTTTTTTCAAAGAATCTGAAATTTCTCAAAAACGAAAAATGTTTTTAAAATTTGGATAAAAAACACTCTGGGGTATTGAATTGTCTGTGGTTTGAGGTGTAATCATAAAAATTAGTGGATATTTAATGTTAGTTTTGTATATCCTTATAAAAGTCCTTTTTACGAAATTTTAAAGTCAGATTAAACTTGATTTCACAAAAGGTTGTGATATGTACCAGAGAAGTTTACGATGTGCATAATTTTGATTTTGAGATTAATCAAGAATTGTGATTTTTGAAAAATTATCATCTCATACGATGCGCATTATGTAATAGGTAGCGCGTTAATTAACCCTTAATTCAGTGTCGTATGGCATATGTTAGTTATCATAGTTAGTGACAACCACTATTGTAATAATAATAATATTTTTAAGATCGAAAATGTTTTTTCAATCACCTCAGCAGGGGTCCCATTTTCAACGAAAATGCAAATTTTCTCTGGTGTCGTAAGCTCTTCTGGATCTACGGAGAATGATTGAACGATGTCTAAAGATACGTATCGACAGGATTATATTAGAGCAAAAAAATTGAAAAAAGATTGATATGCAGGGTTTGATAGCTTTTTAGAAACTCCTAAAACTGGATAGTTTAGGAGTTTCTAAAGAGCCTATTAAACTTATTTCGATATTTTTTGTGTTATTTATTTTTTATATTAAAAATTAATTAAACGTCTGACATGTCCTTTTTTATTTTCTGAAAATAATTAAAATTAGGGCAATTAAATTTTTTTTTCTTAAATTTCACGATTTATAACGTGCATCGAATATAATCAGGAGTACTGTAATTGGTTTATAGTGACTAAAAGGTTAATGTTTTTATATTAACAGATTATTTTTGTATCATAAAAAATGCAGTTTTATTTTTGAAATCAGAAACAATGTTTGATTTTTGTTTTTATTTCCTTTATTTTATTTTTTTTTATTATTGAATTTATTTTCAAGATAGATAAAGATCGTGCACGAGCAAAATTTCTGTGAATTTCTTTACAAATTTACATTTATGAAAATCGAAGTTAATATACATATAATTTCTTACAGCATAACGTCATTGTTTCCGAAATGGGGTAGACAGAGGTGATACAATTTATATACATCCACGTTTCACAATTAGGTGTACTAGTTTAACTGTGAAGTGTGGGTTGTTTTGAACAATAAAATTATCATATAAATAAAGAAAATAATAATATTCTCATTTAAGATAATGATAAATATATATGTACACGTATATCCCATATTACTGGATGTATTACTGTAATATAATATGATGTTAAAATAAATATGAGAACGACGTTTGGATTTTCTCCTCAAAGGCGAAACAAATTGCTTCGCGGTCTTAATACGACCTAAGCGACATAAGACGTGATTAATTAAATATAGGAGGAACGTATCTATCTCATTTAATTATCCTATAAGACGTAATTAGCACTGTTTTTTTTAAATGGCATATGTCTAGGTAAAACTACTATCTAAATTATTCAAGGTTGCTTATCTATTCATCAAATTTATCATATAAGAAGAAAACGATTTTTCCTTGGTCCAGAGGTCAGTTAAGAACTATGGAGCTATTGTTGTAGGACTTTGGCCATTCGACACGGTATCGTTTGTGTATCATTTTAGACTTTTTATTTCTTGAATTTCATAGAATTCAATGGTGAATTCTATAGAAATTTATAATTTTTTTTACATTCCTTTCACTATCACTCACGTCTGGTAAAGCGGGTGGGTGATGACCAGCTCCTTAATAAAAATTATCTCGTACAATAATATATTATTCCAATACCCGAACTTAAAATGATTCGAAACGAATACAAAAGGTTAACGTGTCGAGAGATGACGCTGTTCAGTTGTATTACGAAAAAATATTAAATTTTGTCCCAAAATCTGCGGTCAAACAAACCCAGTTTAACGGAAAAAGCTATTTCTTATTTTTATGCATAGGAACCCAATTTTTCTAAAATTATGGTATAATTAGAATAATACAGTAAAATTATATATGCCTTTCCAACCTTTTCGTTTTGTACTGTACACACATACATGGCTTTGATTACTAGAATTGGCGAAATTTTTGGAAAAGGAGTGTCTATACGAATAGGCAACACTCTTTTTAAGTTATGACAATTCGTTGGACAAAATATATCATTAGGGTACTGCATAACCAGTCGCCTGACAATTTTATGTTTAATTATTAATATGGTCAAACAAAATGTAAAGAGAACATTGTTTGACAATTTTTTAATCATCAAACACGGAAGAATATTTTTGTGGCCTTTTATATAAATTGTAACAGTAATACATACTTACCTGGTTATGTTTCACTGAAAATTACTAAAAAATGATTGTACTATAAAATTCAATACATATTGTTATGATTGTACTACTTTCGCTGAAATTTTCAATTTTTATTTTATATCAAATGAGACATGTCGCAGAATACAGAATTGCGGCCCATGACTCGAAAAAGGCAATGATCGTAAAATGTATGCCAAAATTGTAAATATTATTGTTTAAAATTACATAAAATATAGGGGAAATTATATGAAAACACGATGTATTTCAATTGTAGTCAAATGCCTTCTAATGGTCACTGACAATAATTTAAAGAAAACACGACAACAAGCTTAATGTTTTTTACATACCGAATAGCTTTTGGCCAGTATTTAGCAGCAACCGGCCAAAAATCAAATATATTAGAGCGACAGTTAAACGTGTAGGCCGAATCGAATTGAATCTAGAAAATGAAGACAACAATTGGCAATAGATTTGAGCATCTATAACATGATCATGTTGTGCATAAAATATTATACAAAAGTTCTAAATAATATATTCTTTACGAATCATAAAGTTGTAAATACATTTAAATATAAATTAATGTTAATATAATTGGAATACGGGATTATTGATTATCTAACATTTCTATGTGTCCAAATAAGTCATCCAAATTTATCAAATGTTTGAAAATGAAAGTAAAATATGTGAAAATATTATTGTTGTGAAATATATGTACCTAAAGGCTGATTTACTAAGAGAAATTCAATTTCAACATGTACAATCATTTCAAGAAAACGTAAGCAAACAAAATTATCTCAATATTTCTTTTTAATTTCATACATCATTAGCGTCACTATCATCTTTCTTTTCATCAGCGTCGCCGTTGGATCCATTGAAAATAATCTTACGTCGTAGTAATAATTGCTACCTTATAATTGGCATTTTGATGTTAAAAGTATTATAAGACTACCTAAAATGGTTGTCTACAGTAAAAATATTATTGCACGTATCAAGTAACAACATCAATATATATTAAATTATTTTGTATCCGAAGAGAAATCTGGTAATTTAAAAATATTTTCTGTGAAAGTCTTTATTACTTTTACCGCACTTAAAAATCTTATGACATTAATTTTTACTTTTTCCTTTACATTACTTGATCTTAATCTCTTGTCGACACTCTCGCAGGCTCAATATTTCCGTAAATACACATTTCATAGATATTTCAAATGTTTATGTGCATAAATTAACGTGAAATTGAATGTCTATTTTCCTATAAATAATACAGGAAAAGACATTTTAATGAAATCTAATGCAGTCGACTCATAATCGAAATTTGATAGAATTTGAGAATCAAATTTCATTACAACGTTAGTAGTCAAATTAATGTTTTATTTTTCATATTACATGTATATTAGAAAAATTATGATGACGAAAAATGTACGGTGAATCAATCACATCTGAAATAAACGTACGTACAAAAGTAAAATATTCATAACGTACGACTTCGTATAATAAAAAGGTAATAAGTCTATTCGCGTACAGGACGCGCTCATAAAGCGGTTGGGCGCCAACGCCTACCCTTTTCATCTGGAACTGACACCCCTGGCGCCGCCCAGCGTGCAGTTAGTCCCGGCCAAACAGTACCACGGCGCACCCATCGGGACCTCGTACGACGTGAGAGCGTACATAGGTGAGTATGAAATTAAGGTCATGATTAATGAACCTTACCTAAGCAGCAATGTAGTAAATTCTTATTTTTATATTATTTCGGTATTTTTTTTTAAATAATATGTATAAAACGGAAACATTATAAACAAACATGTTAGAAAAGGATATAATTAGGTATAATTTCCTACAAATAATACTTATATCTATTGGTAAATGCTGCCTGATTGGTGCAGTTGGTAGTGACCTGCTGCGCTGAAGGTGTACGTTCAATTCTCGCACCAGACAAACGTTTAACATTTTCTTTGCGCTTATTTACATAATTGTATACATTTACATAAATATGTATATATATATATTTGATAACCATAGTACAGGTCTCGTTGCTCAGTTTGGAACCAGATGTGGTCGTGTGTGTCGCCAAAACTATTTATTACTATTAATATTATTTACGTATGAAGAGCTATTCCTTCAAACCGGAATATACCTGGTTCGAATTTCCACCACAAGCGAAATTGCCGATGAATTTGAACTAAAGTCAAATTAAAACACTCCAGTCCATGCACTCGAGCTCGTTAATCGTCGTCAACCCCAAACGTTGACATAATATTAATGGCAATGGTGTCAGCAGCCCCCAAGCTAATACCACACCAGCATGGAAAGACTTGACAAGTCTTTCCATCTAAAATAAAAATATTTCATAGGTTAACCAAAATAGGTAGGTATAAGACTGAAATATCGCATCGCCTAATACTTCTTTTAAACTTGTTTCATAAATTTTTGTATTTTCTCTAAATTGGGTATTTGACAATTTTTTAAAAAGTATTTTATTGTATTCTTAGGACACCAAAGATACGTTTGATAATTGTCTATTTCGTTTTTAAAGTTAATTTATAACAAAAAACAGTCATTTTAAATAATACGATTCAAAATTCCCGCCAAAACAGCGTTCACGTCAAGAAACGTGACAAATTAGGCCGTGACGTCACGATTCAATAAACAGTGAGTGAAGTGAATGATCCGTGAGTGTGAAAACTGTTTTTCTTGAAATCTCGAAGAAATGGCTTCGTCATCATACAAAGTTTGCACAGTTCCTTGCTGTACAAGTACAACAATAAAAATCCCAATAAATTATTTATTCATGTGCCACAATCGGGGCCACTTCGTAAAAGTGGCTGCAATTAGCACGACGCGATCCGTCCACTGTATCACCTAAATCTTCAATTTATTTTTGCGAGGACCATTTTGATGTGAGTGTTATTCATTTATTTAGTCGTCAAATACTAGTATTATAGTGATAAATACCAAATAACTTTAAAATAAAATTACTTGTGAGGTTAGTATTTTCCATATAAATAATACTTGTTTGTTTTATTATAGCTGCCAAATGACATAAAAAATTACATGGAGTACCATATTAAGGGCTCTGTCTCAGCAATAAGAATGAAACCATCTTGTGTACCCACTAAATTTGAATGTCAACCTGTCAATTATAAATTATTACCTACCGCATTAAAATCCGAAATACATTTTTGACATACATAACCTACAAAGTAAATAATGACAAAAAATATCAAAATGTTAAGGCTAAGGACATCGATTGAATTAGAACATTATGAATATATATATTGGATAGATTCCGTTTTTTGTACTTACACTGAAGTTTTCACGTTTCTAAATTCTGCAGAACAGAAGTCCGGGTTTGATGCAAAGAAATTTGCAATCATAAACGAATCAACTTTTGGCAGATTAGCACTATCAGCTTTTATAAAGTCTTTCTCCACTTTCATTTTGACTGAATAACTAATAAAATCAACACAAAATTATTATTAAAATAACACCACCGTACCAAAGTAACAGTGCAATTTGTTTGTTTATTGAATCGTGACGTCACGCGTTCTGATTGGCTAGTGAGCCGTTTAAGTTTGTTATTCCACTGATGTAAAATTTCTTATTTATTTTTAAGAAATAAAAATATTTATAGTGTTTAATTTGTAAATTCACATAGATAATCTGAATCAGCATCTTGAAATCTACATAATTCAATTATTTTCTTATTTAATTGTTAACCATGTCAAATACCGAATTGTATATAGACTGACAAAAAAACAAAATTATAAAGCGAGTGTGTGATGGGAAGGTTGGCAAGGGTCGCCGTAGAAAATCCTAAGCAGACCATATTGGTGGCATATTAAAAAAGAGCCAAATTTTAAGCACCCTTGCATGAAAAGATTGATGGATGTCAGTGAGGCGAGAGATATACAAAGATCGTACCATGTAGAAATCTTTAGTCTCTGCCTACCCTTCTGGGAAATAGGCGTGAGTTTATATTATTTTTATTATTGTATGAAGACTTTCAATCTGTTATTGAGACTAGGTGAGTCTTGACCTGTCTGAGCAGACAGGTTAAGATATTATATAGTAGATTAATCAAAGATGGCCCCTTTATCCCTCGGTAGACTTTCATTTGTGCATTCGCTTCTGCGATACCAATTTAAAATTCAGTTCGGAATTGTCAATTACAATATTTTTGTGAGTCTGTATAAAAAAGTATTTGATAAAGGCTTCTCTATAACTTTTCGTTACAAGGATGTCTTGTCAAAATATTACGATTCTTTGTCGGATTCATATCGATGTAACATTTGAAAAATGCATTGTTTACATAGCGACACTGCCGACTTTACGCAACCAACTTAATTTACATGAGAGCATATGAAAAAAACTTCCGCTCTGAATTCAGATATTTGAGTAATTTTTCTTCCAATCTCGCGACAGAGTGTTCAGCATCCGCTTATGAAAACGAAATGGTGTTTGCATAATCAACACATCCACTGTTATGATACGGCTATTAAATGTAAACTAAGTAAATATAGTTTAAAAAACTAAAGAATACGCTTTGATGATCACATCGAACTAAAAAACTAAAAATAATTCTTAATATAGGCAGAAAATATAGATGAACGAAAAAAGATTAGTATTATTGTAAAAAAAGCGTGGGGTGCTTTGTGCCATATTTTTTTCACTTATCAAGCTAGTGTTTTTTAGTTTTTTAAACTATATTTATTTTCCACTTTTTAGTTCAATGTGATGATTAAAGCGTGTTTTTTCGTTTTTAAACTATATTTATTTTATACTTTTTAGTTTGATCGATTGTCAAAAAATTGTATTCCGAGTTCTTGTGAATGTTTGGACGTGACGCACATTTTTTAGTATTGTAAATCTACGACAGAGGGTGTACGGATGGGAAATTCTTTCCGAACAGGAGAGTTAGGGTCAAGGTGTTAATTTTTAAAAATGATACTGAAGTCGATAGTATTGTAAACCTTTGATAGGGCGGATGATTGTAAAATTCTCTCTCAGATAGAAGATTTAAGTTTGTGGTCTTAATTTCTGAGAATAATTCAGTTTTGACGTTTTTACTATAGAGTTTAATATGAAATATTATTTTATCATGAATCCATTTTCTTTATAGATGAATTGATTAAAATATGAACTTTTCTACTTAACTTCTACATCCAAAATTTTAATTATATTAATTTAAATTTCAAAGAAATCTTCAGAAAACTAAATATTTTATCAACATCAAATTATGACATTGTATGAATTAATCCTTGTACCTATTTTTATATTAATTCTGTTTATTCGTAAGTCCCTATTTTGAACTGATTGAATTTACATCGATACCAAATAGAATTACCAAACCAAATTAATTAATCCTGCGATCCTGACCAGGACAATTAGACAAACTTATCAAATTATTGTATTGTCACCGGTCCTTGATAAGTCTACAAAGTTTCAATAAAATCTGACCGTTCGAAGTGGGTCAAAATCGAGTGCAAAGAAGTCGGTTACAAACAAACAAGCAAACAAGCAAACAAACAAACATACAAGTGAAGCTAATAAAAGCGTGTTAAAAAAGGCCATTCGGCAGCCGAAATGGAAGTAGATTTCATTTTATTTTCATACGTAATAAGTAATTTTCAGATTTTCAAAATTTTAAAATGCTGTAATTTCTAAACTAGTTGACCGATTTGGCTCATACTTGAACCTTTGTAATCGTCCCTAGAACATGTATGTTGAGTTTCATTAGATCTCTAAATAGTTGAGAGAGAGCATATATATATATATATATATATATATATATATATATATATATATATATATATATATGTATTTATATATGTATGTATTTATACATAAATAAATACATACATGTATAAACTTTTGAACCATATGCATTTTTTGACTCAGTTCGTTGAGTTAAGTCAGAAAACAACAAAATTTTTCATAAGTTGCGTAGTGAGGACAAATACAATAGTTAGATTTTTATAAAAACTACTAAAAAAAGTTGCATTGTTGTTCTTAGAACTTTTTCTTTATTTTTAATATGTTTAAGCTTACTCACATTTGCCTTGGGGATAGGCAGACGTGGCAGTGACACGATCGTTACAGACACATCTCTGTTTCTTCATTGACATATTTTCATGGAAGTTTGTCGGTTTCGGGTGCATAAAATGTTTATTAAAAATATCCTATTTTTTTTTTCGTTGACATTTTATTACTTTCGTTTTTACGGCTTTCACTGGCGGCTCCGACCGTGGTTAGAGAGTGGATTCCTACATTTTTACATTCTAAGATAAGTTACTGTCATAATAAACTCCTTGTCTTCTCGAAAAACTTCCAGCAAGATTGGTTAAGCTCTTCCGAAGATTACCTTGGACAAAAAGACAAACAGACGGTGGAAATTTAAAAAATAGGATTGTTTGGGTATTGGCATCAACCGAAAGTCAGTTTGTTTTATAATATGTATAAATCGCTATGACGGTTTCAAATATTTATTCTTTTAAATATCGCTGTACAACAAAACATTTATTTCGATTTGAAGATTTCTATGTCGACCTCAAAAGGGTTTTAAAAAAAAATGATATCAAGTAATCCAAGAATATTTATATATTTATAGTTCAAATGAATAATGGTTCGTTACAAAATATCTCAAAATTTGCAAAAAAAAATGCACCTTGAAATTCGAGGTTTGTAAACTTAAGACTTTCATAATTATAGACCCATCAACAACAGAAAAATAAATACCAATTTTTATGTCTCTTGGGTAAAGACAAAAAATAAATATTTTCTTCACCACCCTGACTTCATTCATGGTTATTTAAGGACATCGTACTATTAAATAAAAGCAGTTTGAGAAGGCCAACTGTTATACAAAAACTGTTCGTCTGCATCAGTGTTATTGTGTGGAATTATCTTGTATGGACCTCAAACATTGTACGAGGTGACCTTGCATTTGATCTAATATTGACATAGGTAGTCTTTTTCCAGTAATTCCCGTAACTAATTTTCAGAGACAACTTGTATCCAAAAAGAATCTATTATTGACAGCATGTCTACATCCTTCATCAGATATGGAATTCAAGCAATTTTCTATCTTATGGTCTAAATCTTATCACAGCTGTATAAATAAATTTAGGTAAATCTTATTAAGCAAATGCGTGGCTACCAAATATTATTTCGATATTTGTACGACACGTCCTCGACTGATATTATTTATAAGGCATTAGATTTCTTAATCGACGTTGCCACGTGGAGAAATTTTCTTGCAAAAAATACTTTAGTTGCTATGAATGAATAGGTATTTTATAGGAAATATTACAAAGATATATATACATTACTTTGACCAAGTATTAAATTCTTCTAATACTACACTGGGATCTTTGATGAATTATAATGTTAAAATTATATTATAACAACAACTATTTCATTGCTGACTATTTTTTTAAACTACATATAACACTCATTTTCGTTTATATTTATCGAAATATATGCTATTGTTCTGATAGTTTTTTAACTGTACTAAAATAGCCAACAATAGTAATTTTTACAGTGTGGTTCCTCAGGTAATAAATTTAAATAAAGGCAAGATAATAATAAAAAAAAATGTTGAAGCTCTAAAAAGCAATAGTTGAATTGTTTAACTTAGTGTGTACACGTGAAGACTGCACTGTATTATCGTATGAAATGGCACTGAAAATTTTTGATATTTGTCCAAAATTGGATACTAATAAAGGAGTAGTAGCTGAATATTTAGTGGAACGACATAGAAACTGCTGTGCAGTAGAAGAAGAAGTAACTAAAAAGAATGCAGCGAGAGGGAAATCTGAAAGTAGCATAGACTAGAAAAAAAAATCTAGAACACAAGAATAGCGCCTAGAGTGAAACTAAATCAATGCACAACCGGATACGTGGGCGGGAGCCGCCGATACCGTAAAGCAAAAAGTGTTTGTTTGTTTGCGGCTGAGTTATGCCACACCGGCAACGTTAATCCGACTTGTATTTTACAACACGTGCTGGATTATAAACGTATGTTCTTCTATTCGAGTTTGTCTAATATCTATGAATAGGCTTTTCTTAGACGTTCGTGATTTTAGAATTATTGTTGTTTGTCTAATTTTTTATTCGGGTGCTTTCAATTTTAGCCATTAAAATCTAACCGTTTTAACCGTTCAAACCGTGGTTTAATAATAAGGTCAAACTTCCAATTGGTGAATGGCTCGGCTCACTCCTTGAAAAAAATCATTTCAGATTCGAGTTTATGTACCAGTTTTTGCTTCCTTTAATAGTCAATCACCAATCTCCAAACTTTTTCATTTTGTATTTGTAAATATAAATGACAATGATATCGATTTGATATCGATGTCGATAACGTGTTGATATCGATATTTGATGTGGATTCTCATCCACATCGAATATCTTACAGAAATGTATTACCGGACAGCTGAAAATTACTTCATACGTTAATTCAAAACTTAACATCCTATCTATATATTAAGTGTATCCAAACCCGTTCCGCTACTTGTGTATATCATGACAAACTTTCACACTTACGGTATTAGTCGGATTAGTCTCCCTTTTTCTACGTATCGCTACTTCCATTTGCAGATTAATTTTTCCACAAATTAAAGTCCGTTCGCACAATTTCGTAAATGAAAAACGAGTTTTCATTCGTCATATTTTCGTAACATCAGTTGCCAATATTCAACATGAATTTATTATTTACCACTCTCCAAAACTGATAAACAACTATGACAAAATGTTAACATTGTAAAATGTATCATCATTATGTTCAAAATTAAATATCACTATCGCCTAATTGCCTAAACACCTACGGTTATAAAACATCTATATCTTATAAAACAGCTAAGTGCAAGTCGAACTCGTGTGAAGAAGGTTCAGTATTATAAACCTAGTCCATGGTATAAGCGGGCTATCATAGTAACTACCGCACCAGTTATACTTGTCAGTTTTTGGTGTAATTGAGAAACACATCTATACAAAGAAAAATCAATTATATTTATATCTATTCTTGCCTAATCCATTGATTCGATTAAGGTGAAACTTGGGTGATATGTTTTATGCATGCCCGGGAAGGTTTATAAAAAACTATCATTTGTCCCCGGTTTCATCCGCTGAAATGTACTACTAAACCTAATTACTGGACCCATTCTAAAAATTCTTTCACTAATGGAGATTTGGTCTATTCTTTAGTAAATTAGGCTGCTAACATTTACCCCAGGCTTCAACCATTAATTTACAGTCCTAAGATGAATTTAATGATTCTTTAGTTCATAGAAAGCTACTTTATCTCCGAGTAATACAGTTTATATTTCATTTTGATATTATCGTTTGCCGCCTACTTCATTCAAATCGGAACTGGGACTGGTAGAGAAATCGGAATTAAAAGCTGGACAAGGAATGTAATCGAGAACGGGGCCAGAATCTGAATCGAAAACGGGACCGAAGCCGAAATTGAGATCGGGACTGGGGCCAAAAACGAATGTAGAGACGGGATTAAAATCATAAATGTGACCGGGATGTTTCGTGTATTATATCTACTAGGGTTTGTCCCTGACTTCCACTATGTAATTGTATTATTAAACCGTTCGGCTCAAGTAGTTCGCCGATTCGAAAAATTCATTACGAGGAGAGTTCAACAAAAATTGGAAATAAGAATGTTGCCGGCAACTTTTATAAATGTTATTTTATTTCTCAACATAGTCGTCTATTAGCATAACACATTTGGCATTTCTTTTTTCTAAACTTAAAATTGTTTTTTAAAAAAACTCTTCATCCCAAGCACCTAAAAGTTTCTGTACTACAGCCACTACTACAACATCTTCAAATGTCTGTCCTTAAAACACTTCTTCAAACTTGGAAATGCGCAGACATTACTGAGGGCATGGTCGGGTGAATATGGAGAATGCTCAAGTATTTCGAAGTCAGTATCTCGAATTGCAGCCATAACGACGAATTTGTAAGCCAAGACATTATCTCGATGGAACAAAACATTTTTTTCTAGTTTACCTCACCATTTCTTTCGAATTTCGTACACATTTTTTTTATTTGCTTTGCACACAAACAGTAAATAACAGTGGCTTCACGGTCGACATATGCTATCATTACCATCCCTTCGCTATCCCAGAAAAGAGAACTCATGATAGTCTTTCCCAAGTCATAGATTATAATTCTGTTTCTGGATCGTAATGCTGAAGCCAATTTTACACATAGTTGAAAACTGAGCCAAAATACTCTAGAAATCTATTGTAATACTTGCAAAGAAACTAGAGAAATATTTAGCTTGATTTGTTTTTGTGCATCAGTAAGCGTTCTGGAGATCAAGCGCGCGTATACTTCTTTCATTCCCAAACGTTCGTTTAAAATGATATGCATGCTACTTGTTAAAATCTTTGTTTCTTCGGCTATAACGTACTGTGACACGACGATCTGCCGAAACATTCTTTTCCATTTTTTACCATTTCTTGGGTCACGACCGTCGTTGGGTGACCCGAGCGGGGATCGTCTTTGGTGGATGTTTTTCCACGTTTACGTTCGGAGCACCAACGAGCAACTATTTGCTCTTAAAGTATTCTGTAAGTCTTGATTAACCCGTTCTGTAGTGAATTTTTTTAACTGTAGATACTTAATAAATGCGCGGAATTCATTCTTTTCCATTTTTGATTATTCGAATGACAGACTGCAAACAAAAGACTTCCGTTTTAAAAAACAAAAGATATTGAAAAAAATTCTCTTTTAAAATTTCATTAATATTCCAGCTTAACCCGCCAGTATTTACTTTCTTTGGTTCCAAAGCATTTCTACGTAGGTACACCAGAAAGTTCTTAGATTAGCAAAAAACGAACAAA